>QLPD01001305.1:0-44143 GCA_003314085.1 Hymenopellis raphanipes | reverse complement strand
ACGTCCACGGTCTTGTGCCGTGTAGTCTTCTGAATTAAATATGTATGTACGATATGTTGAGAACCGCCGAACGTGTGCCATGTACTTTTTACCTACCGTTGAATACGTGATTCTACTTCAATCAAGTGTACCTGATCTTATATCTTGCGATGACAAGCGACAAGGCGCTAGATTGTGGCTAGAGGAGCCAACGTTAAGCTAACTCGCCGAGAGTTGGCGTTCGCGAATTCGATTTCGACGCGAAAAAGTTTGTTACCACTAACTGGAATCGGTTCTGACGACCTCGATATTTCGATCGCGTCTAATCCATGAAGATAGCTTTACATTAGTCCATAAGAACTTCGATGTCGTAGAACTGGGGCCCAAGGTACGGCACCATTAGCAGATGAAGATACGGGTGTTTCGGTCAGACTGGAGCCGCTAGGTGATGAGTAAGTTGGCTGGATCCCGTAGAGACGATGAACTACTTCGAGGGGTGAGAAGTAGGACTAGTTGATTGATACCCGGAAACATAACGTTTGTACTAGGGATGGAGCAGAAGAGCAACCTCCTTCCGGTTCACAGAAAATAGTAGAATGCAGTTGCTACAGAATGGCCAGCTGGAAGCACTTATTGCCCCTTCACGACCTTTTGAATACTCCTTCAAGGCAAGTAGTAGACCCACCTTCAGGATCATTCTCAATTCGAGTCCTTGCCGTCTCTCCTTTGCACCGTTTTCCAGATCTCCTTCACAAGTTTTCAAATGAAGCTTCAGGACTGTTTGAATGCCCCTTCAGTCAATCCAACAGTGTATATTAGCACAGAGAAAGGGAATCTTGTGATCGATGATGCACGACGCGGTGAATTTGTTCGTGTTTGAACAGGTTTGAACATCCCGTAGGCACCGGTGTTCAGAGTTTGGCCGAAGCACTCTCGCTAGCGCTCCAAATTACGATTCAAGATGTACTTCTTTGGTGAAGCGTATACAAATCATATCCTTCCAAGTTCCTTTGCCTTTGTGTCGCTTCCTCGGCGTTTTGATCTCTGGCTCCTCGGTCGCCTTTCTGCGCTTTCGTGATGGTTCTAGTTCAAACGGATATCTTCATTCGTCCATACTGGATCTGTAGTAGCGTATTTATAGGGAGAGGCCTGTCTGTGTAGTCTCTCAAAATCTACCCAGCTAACCTGCGATATCATGGGTCATCCTGCTGAAGTCGACATCATTGTGGCGGGTGGTGGGCCTGCGGGTATGCATGAACACCAGTTTTCATGGGCCTGACCGACCTGTTTCCCTAGGCTGTGTCGTCGCTGGACGTCTTGCTTACGCCGACCCTAAACTCAAGGTGATGCTCATCGAAGGTATGCCATTCGTCTTCCGTTCGTCTTCCAGTCTTCCCTTATCACGAGCGCTATCGTCTAGGTGGAGCAAACAACCGAGACGATCCATGGGTCTATCGGTTTATATTTCCCCCGTTCCCTGCTGCTGTCCTGTTCAACTGTTTTTTGCAGTCCTGGCATCTATGTCAAGAACATGCAACGGGATGGAATGTGAGCCCCGTCCATCACCAGTTGACATGACCTGACTGTCAGCGCAGCAACGACAGAGCGACATTTTACACGGACACCATGCAGTCCCCACATCTCCGAGGAAGGCAGAGCATTGTTCCGTAAGTTATTTGCTTTGTTTTCTATTGTCGATTGACCCCATTGCCAGCTGTGCTAACATCTTGGGCGGAGGCAGCAGGTACTCCTCCCGCCCCTCTTGAAACGAACTCGGTTTCTCATGTCATTCGATAGCATCAATTTCCAGATGTACACTAGGGCTTCCGCTTCTGACTGGGGTATGTATGCGCCAATCCGGGGTCGTGCCGCATTTCATTTCTGTTCTTAGACGACTTTAAGACCGAAGGCTGGAAGGCCGAGGGTAAGATTGTTAATTTTTCGTCCGTTTTCCGTTCATATTAACATGAAATTGAAGACCTCCTGCCGCTTATGAAGAGAGTGAGCCCTTCCAAGTTTCCACCTGACTTGTATTAAAGTGTTTCCGATAGTTAGAGAACTACCAGAAGCCAACGAACAATGACAAACACGGATACGACGGTCCCATCGCAATCAGCAATGGAGGCTCCATCTCTGCTCTTGCCCAGGATTTCTTGAGGGCCTCTGATGCCGTTGGAATCCCCTTCAGCGGTATGTACCTACAAACTTTGTATAATGCGACTTCTGATGCATGATCACCAGACGATATTCAAGGTGACTTACTCGCTTAACGCCCCGAGTTCTTTCGCTGATAGTTTCCACAGATCTGGACACCTCGCATGCCTCTGAGATCTGGGCCAAGTACATCAATCGCCACACTGGTCGTCGCAGCGATGCCGCCACAGCTTACGTTCACAGCGTCATGGACGTCCAAACGAACCTCTACCTCCGCACTAATGCGCGTGTATCGCGTGTTATTTTCGAAGGGAACAAAGCTGTCGGAGTGGCGTACGTTCCCGCTAGGAACCGTGCTGATGGCGCGAAGACACTTGAGACGATCGTCAAAGCCCGGAAGTACGTCGTTCTGAGTAGCGGAACGTTAGGCACACCCCAGATCTTGGAACGCTCTGGTGTCGGAGACAAGACCCTTATACAGAAGTTGGATATGAAGGTCGTCAGTGACCTACCCGGCGTTGGGTGAGCTCATCTTTCTTTGGCCGTAAGCTTGAGGGGATGAAATCACCTTTGCAGAGAAGAATATCAGGACCATTACACCACACTCTCTCGTAAGTCGCTTCGTTCTTTGTCCACGCTTAGAACTCACGGCCAACAGTGTATCGTGTATCTAACGAGAGCTTCACGTTGGACAACTTCCTGCGTGGCGATAAGGAAGCCCAAAAAGAGGTATGTTTTCGTTCACCGTTGTCACTATACACGTTCTCATGTGCTACTTAGTTATTCCAAGAGTGGGAGACTAGTCCCGAGAAAGCGAGGCTGTCTTCTAACGCCATTGATGCTGGCTTCAAGGTTTGAACCTATGCTACTGCCCTGTATGTCGTTTGACGGTCACCAGATTCGTCCTACAGACGAAGAACTGAAGGAAATGGGCCCAGAATTCAATGAGCTTTGGAAGAAGTACTTCAAGGACAAGCCTGACAAACCTGTCATGTAAGCCTTAGCCTGCTTCCCCGTCCGCTAGTTACTCGCTGAGGGCATTGACAGGTTCGGATCTATCGTTTCTGGAGGTAAGTTCTACATTAATTTCCTGGGTTCGGAAAGCTTACTCGCAATGCAGCGTACGCTGACCATTCACTGCTCCCGCCTGGCAACTACATCACAATGTTCCAATACCTCGAGTATCCGGCTTCTCGCGGAAAGATCCACATCAAGTCTCAGAATCCCTATGTTGAGCCGTTCTTTGACAGCGGCTTCATGAACAACAAGGCCGACTTCGCTCCCATTCGCTGGAGTTACAAGAAGACGAGAGAAATCGCGAGGCGCATGGATGGTAAGACATCTGGTAACACATTGTTTGACTGTCCTTCATTTGTCTTCAGCCTTCCGTGGGGAGCTTACCTCCCACTATCCGCACTTCCATCCCGCGTCTCCGGCCGTCGCGAAGGATATCGACATCAGGACGGCCAAGCAGTTGCTGCCCAACGCGTTCACGGTTGGTATTCACATGGGGACATGGCACAAGTCAGTAACTAGTATTCTTGACACGCAGCTGTTTGTTGATTCTCTTTTCTAGACCTGGTGAGGAGTACAACGCATCGAAGGTTCACGAAGACATCAAATACACCGAGGAGGACGACAAAGCTATCGACGACTGGATCGCCGATCATGTTGAGACCACCTGGCATAGTTTAGGAACTTGCGCCATGAAACCTCGTGAAGAGGGTGGCGTCGTTGATCCTCGCTTGAACGTCTTCGGTACCCAGAATCTGAAGGTTGTGGATCTCAGTATCTGCCCAGACAACTTGGGAACCAACACTTACTCGTCGGCCTTGTGCGTCGGTTGACTTTTCCTGTAAGATAACACTAAATTCGCTTTTTACTAGGCTCGTTGGTGAGAAGGGTGCCGATTTGATTGCAGAAGAGCTGGGTATCAAAATCAAGACTCCCCACGCTCCAGTTCCACATGCGCCAATCCCGACCGGAAAGCCTGCGACGCAGCAAGTGCGTTGAACATCCATAGACGTGTAGCGCCCCAATATCCTGAAATGATTTATCGTGAAGAGCATCGCCGAACGTGTTCCGTGTACTTTGTACTTAGCGTCAATTGTATGATTTTGCTCCAATGAAATGTAGTCCCCATCTTGCAACAAATTATTCCTGGGCATTGCTGAATCGTAGCAGAAAGACGCTGAAGTAGAAAGCATGGATTGGTTTCACACCGTTGAGGACAACGCCGTGACTTGGGGAATCCTGGAATTCAACGATTCTGAAGCTGAATGACAAAGCTAAGGCTTGTACTAATACATGATGAATACTTTACATATTATGTCCATAGCAACTTTGAAACTTCTGTCATGATTCAGTACCTGGTTTTCTAAAGCGAGAACAAGCCAAACCTTTCATTTTCCCTTTCCCTTTGTTTCGCTTCCTCGGGGTTTCGACTTCTGGCTCCTCGGTGTCCCTTCCACGCTTTCGCGACACTGACTTGACACGGACGTCTTCGTCGCCGGAACTGATATTGATGACCTCATCATCATCCAAATCATTGTAACGAGCTATAAGTCAAATTAGAACAGTTTGTTGCGTTGAAAGAGTACTTACGTCGAGGTCGAGCTCGCACTGGCGTGCGTGATACGCTTAGCTCATCATCGGAGATATCGATGGTGTCCATTTCATCTTCACTCTTCTTCCTATCGACGATGGGACGACCAAGCGAGCCATGATCAGAGGATTCTACTCTCTCATTGGAGGGGAAGAGCCGCCGACGAGGGCGACTAGATGCCCCGGGAGTGGCCCCACGCTGATGATGCGGTCTTATAGGTGTCTGTAACGTAGACCCAAATTTCGAGTCGGAGGGTGAAGAACTTCCCTCACGTTCTTCATCAACGATATCATCCTTCTCAGACTTGACCACATCATCGACAGACATGGCGGCAGCGGACACAACCCCCTCATTCGACCCGAAAAGTTGAAATGCAACAAGATTTTCATACGACGACGGGCGAGGGGGCTTGCGAGGTGTTTCGTCTTGGAACGGCGGCCTTGGACGCGCAGATTCTGGATTTGATTCGTGATCTTCACTGTCATCCTCTTCATCGCCATCATTGTCTTCGCCCCCACTACATTCCTCTTCGCGGCCAAGTCGAGGAAGGGATGGCGCATCTGGAAATGAAGGTGAGTACGTTATCATAGCATCCAGAAGACAAAGACTTACAAGTTGATCTACCAATACGAAAACCTTGGCCTAATACTGCAGCATACGAGAGCTGCGGATCTCCCTCCACTTCTCCCTCATTATCGACTTCGTCATCATCTTCTTCTTGCTCCTCCTCATCCTCACATACAACCTGGCCAGGCCGTCTTTCTTCCTCAGCTCTCTCTAGCCGTAACTCCATGTCATCATCCCACTCACTCTTACTCAATGGCTCCCCAATATCACGCTTTATGCCTTGATGGTTTGGAAGTCGAAGATGCCGTTCAACTGCCAAAAAGTATGCAGGGTACTGGCGTTGGAGGAAGCAAACTTTTAATATGTGACAGTTGATAGCTCAGAGCGCTTACCTTTGACTGTAGCTCGAGATTTTTCGTGTATTCAAGCCACGATTTATCCCGCACACAGCTCAACTTCCGGCCTCCATAGTAATGACCAAACGGTACAAGAAACTCTGCATATCCATACCCTTCAGTTGCATGCTGTTTTAGGCCCTTGTGGTATTCCACGAGCGCATTGCAAAACTCTTCATCCTATACATCGAGAGAATTAGGATGTACCAAAGACTGAAATCGAGAAGACTTACCAACTTATCCGGTTCATCCAACAGTTCCATGATGTATGATTCTGGCAAGTCGTTGACAGACTTTTTCTTGTACGGACCAAATGGAAGGACAAATTCTCCTTGTTTCTCATCGGTGTACCATCGATAATAATTGGGGTCACCATCTGCTACGTCGCTGGTTATGATAATGGGTGGAATCGGCCAATGCTGGTCATTGGTTGCTTTCCCTTGTATGGTCTGCGATGATGGACCGGCGAGAGGTTGCTCGGAACTCGGACTGCTAGTAGAGTGGGAAGGACTGGAAGTAGAGTTCTCCGCAGTTTGGAGAAGGTGAGGCTGGGGCTGTACTCGAGGTGGATCTACCAGCTGTCGAATGGCTCTGAATAATGCTGGGTGCTAGATCTGTTCAGCGCAGGTCCGCATGTGTACAAGAATCCATACCTTCGCAGTCGTCGAATTGCTGTCCCTGTGACTATGCAGAGACCGAAGATACCAAGGCGGACATTGGCTAAGCCTTCTTCCCAAAAACTTTCTGAAGGGGATTGTGAAGTCCTGAGGACTTGTTTCAGCATGGTCAATAAGCTGGTCGTGATAATGCAGGATCTGAGACTAAGCCGTTTTCAGCACATGTGAAGGAGTATGAAAGTCTATGCACTCACCACTTGTGCGCCACCGAGGTTCTCCTCCGCCCAAGAGAGGTAGCTCTCCGGAAGTTGATTTATCCGTCTTCCGGCGTGCTTCCCAAACAGCCACAAAACCCCTCCCCCAGTCTCATCATTGGTGTACCATTTGAATGAGTCTGGATTGGCATCTATTTTACATTGAGGTATGTTCACAGCTGGTGGTACGTCTGCGGGCGCTGCCATCTCATCAAAGTACTTCTCGATATTGCTGGAGCGCTGATGTCAATGATTCACAAACCAGGATTTTCACAAACCGAATGGTATTGTGTCTTTAGGCGGGTGGAAAAAATCACTTTCTCACGCACCAGAGACTTCACAGCCACCATTCTCACACAGCCACCATTCTCACACAGCCACCATTCTCACACAGCCACCATACAGCAATCTACCACCCCATCATGTGATTTCAACCTTGAACTCGAACGACGAAGTACAGCGCCGGTAACGATGGACTTCTGCCAACTTTCACTGTTACCTTTTCCACTGTCTCGTACACGTTATCTGACGCGACTGTTATTCTCCACATCATGCGAATAGACGCTGTGCTCTCATGTAACTTCGTCAATGATACTCGCTCTGGCGACACCGCTGAGAATCGTCTCCGAAAACGTGGCACACGCTCATATTTTCGATGGATACAATCATGTGTTCAACAACGGCCATCGACAGTAGTACAACAGGACAAAGCGCGCACTGACTCGGACGAGAGGCTCCGATCCTTACCATCACGTCTAAATGCGGAGGCTGACCAGCTGGGATCATCAGCTCAGTGTTCTCTTTCCACACTGCTCACTGCGCCGACCCCTTCATTCTTCATAAATCCTTACACCTTCTCTGCCCCGCAGGGGTGGATTGAATTCAACATCCAGCACTTTGTCGATGAGCTGTTGGTGGTGAGAGCTGGCCAGGCGCTGGAGTCGCAGCATCTAAGGCTAAGACGAGAGCTCTACGACCCTCGCCCTATCCGTATGTTTGAGCAACTTCGGAATACACGGCGGTGGTACAGGTGTATGGTTATGAGCGCGCCTGTCCCTGACTATCATCAAGCTTTGGATGGCTAGCGTATCCTCTTGCCTGCGCTTCTGCATGCTCTTCTCTGCGGAGACCTTCAGCTGTTTGCCAAATTCCAACCAAATTCATCAATGGTCTCAACTGGTTCATAGATACAGTAGTCTGTTTGCGCTCATTGGAACGGCCAGGAGTCTCGTTGCCTTAGTCGGCAGATTCGAAGTTGCTTTCTGGGAATCATTTTGCCAGTAAGTGACGAAGGCGTCGAACAGCATACACTTTCAGCGCGATAAGGGTAAAAGGCTGAAGAAGGTAGTGAATGCAACACAAAGAACACTCTCAAAGGGTGTACATATGCTGCATGCAACTGGTCATTCTTGGTAGGGAAAGTAGATTGGGCTGTACTGTAGTATTTCGATCAATTCGTCGTCGGATTTTCGTGTGACCGAGTGATCGACATTTTATTTTCGTCGATTTCCTTATATAGGTATTCCCGACGCGGCGGAGCTGCGTCGGGGGGCGTCGGGACACCGGCGGGGGCCCCGCCGGGGCGATTTTGCTGTGACACAAGTGACATTTCGTCAAATTCGTTGGTCCTGTGACCAGTGACCAACGAATTGAATGAAATAGTACAGTATCCTGTCACAACAAGAATATTAAAATAAAGTGTTAGCTCTTGACAAGGTGAAATGCATCACATATATTACTAGCAGCATTGATTTTTGTCCAACGAAAACGGTTTGTGACACGCCGCATTTTGGTCGGCCACCCCCCGGATCTGTGTCTAATGGCGGGGTGTGTTTTTACACAGCCACTTGGGCAAAAAGTGTTGCACTGCCACAATCACGTGATGCGTTCCACGTGCTACCAAAATCATGTGTTTTCTGGTTTACGAGAACTTCGCGAATGAACCGCGAACAAAAGCAGAGCGCTGACGACGTTCGACACCTTGTTCACGGGTATAAAAGTCACGGGCTTAGGAATCCACGTTTTAGATAGAGCTGAGAGGGGGTGGGCCGACAAGCGGTGCACGAACTTGAATCGCGTCTTGCACTCAGATAATATACAGACAGTTTACGGTAGGAGTTGTAGTAAAATATCTTTCAATAGTGGACACTTTCGATGCACGCTTTGCCACTCAAAACATGCGTGCGTGTGGGTGTGAGCCAGTACGTGATTCGCAATGTTTGCGTTGCCATCGTTCACATCGATCACCGCATTGTTTTCATATTCGTTGAGAAAGGTTTGTGACACGCCGCATTTTGTCGGCCACCCCCTGGAGCTGGATGGAAAAAGGCAGCGATATGTGGCTGTGAAGCCAAGAACTTGCCTCCTCTTTCCTTTTTCGGTGACTATGCTTAGCGCTGTTGCCGCCAGAAAGGCTGCTCAGGCCGCCAAACAGGCACCGTTAACTCCCAACACACCAGTGCAAAAGATCACAGATATACAAGCTCAAAGTCCTGCCGGCCAACCACCCCCATCTTCTTCAAAACGGAAACCTTCATCTCAAAGCGCGCCCGTTGCAAAACGGAAAAAGAAAAAAGCGCAGGAAAAAGCGAAAATCGCGCGTTTCTTTCAAGACTCTGCGGCCGATTCTATACAGGTCGATCAGGATATCATTACTATCGAGTCCGACGATTCCGATGTCGAACAGGACGCGGACTCCCTGGATGACATTGATTTCTCGATCGCCGAGTTCCAACCAAAGGTCGCGTCTTCGACAGTCCCCCCAACACAACGCGCATGGTCTCCAAGTGTACCTGTCGCAGACTCGTCCGACGAAGAAGACGATGATGTCGACGAAGAGATGGCACCTCCACCTGTCACTGAAGAAACGGATGCATTATCCACCTTCCAACCTATACGCGACCAAAACGTATTTGGATTAGACTCTTCTGACATGGTCTCACTTGGCTATGCCAATGACGGACTGTCTGCTACCTTGGTGGTGCTTCAACCTGGTGATACACTGTCCTTCATCGGCGCGTACAAATTCTCCGTCGTGCAAGGTTCCATTACGGTCCTTGGTACTACCTTTCACGCCGCTATCACGACTCATAATGTCTTTGCCCCGCGTTCGTCTCCCATCCCAGTCATCAAGGCGGCGGCGGCATCAACGTCAACTCCTTTTTCTCTCCCCGCCCGCTTGAAAGCGCATGCCCAGTCCAGCGAGACAGTCATTGTGTTACACGAGTTACGAACAAACGTTCATGGTCTTGAACGTATATGTGGCATTTTCGAAGGCGTCTTCCGCCCTCTCCGTAGACAAGCGACAAACTTCGATTTTGGCATACCCGGCTTGTCCATGGTATGATTTCCCGTCTCATTCATGTTCATATACTCAACAAGATTAGATTTCCGAATCCATTAAAAATGTGCATCCCTTCCGCTTGCCGCCTTCATGGGCAGCCGTTCTCTGTTCTCTTCCAGAGCACCAGGATATAGCAGACACATATCTCATTCAGGGCTCAAAGAAGAGTGGCAAAAGCACGTTTGCACGAACTTTGACAAACCAACTATTGTCCAAGTCAGTCATTTTCGTTAAGCCTACTGTTTATCATCGTACCAACCGTCTTTTAGGTATCAGCGAGTTGCTTTCTTAGAATGCGACTTGGGCCAGTCTGAATTCACGCCGGGTGGTATGGTGGCGTTGAACATAGCGGAGTCTCCTCTACTTGGTAATTGTCTTGAATTACATTGACAATGGAATCTGACTCAGTCTCGCGATTTCTAGGCCCGCCGTTTACGCACCCGAGCCTCCCGATTACAGCGCATTATATTGGTGCAACTTCTCCAAAATCCTCTCCATCGCATTACTTGGCAGCGATCCAAGCATGTGTTCAGAATTATCGCCTAGACATTAGAACACCTATCGACAACGGCACCGGCATCGAAGATAATCGAATTAGCGACAGCATCCCCTTAGTTATCAACACTATGGGTTGGACGAAAGGTCTTGGTGCCGATCTGCTCATCAAAATCCACGAGATTGCTCAACCAAACCAAATATTCGAAATAGAAGCACCCGTCTTTGACGACTGGATGCAGCCTACGTCTGCGCCCTCGCGCAAACATATTCGCCTCCTCAAACCTATACCGCAGCCGCAGAATCCCGTGTATTCTGCGACCGATATTCGCACGTTGTCGTTGTTATCGTACTTCCACGCGATATTCCCTACAGCACCCCAAGCGGACACGTACCGTCAGCTTACGGCGACCAGCTGGAATACTAGTCTGCCGCTCTGTGCACAGGCTCCGTACGAAGTTCAGACATCTACTGCCATCGATCAGGTGGTGCTTACAGGTGCAGGCGCGGAGGACGTCGTGGCTGCTCAAGTCACGACGGTTTTGAATGTAGCCATCGTTGGGCTGGTATCAAGCGAGCCAGGCGCACTTGATATAATGACTCCATTACCTAGCACGAGCATCCCGTACGTGCAAGGAGTTTCTGTGCCTTCACCCATGAGCTCTACATGTCAAGGCCTCGCGCTGATACGGTCCTTGTCTCCGCAAGGTGATGTACTACATCTTCTAACACCTACGCCTCCATCCTTGCTAGGCGACGTCCGAGTGTTAGTGAAAGGCGAGATGGAACTTCCGGTTTGGGGCATGCTAGACTTCCGGTCTGAACCCGAGGAAGGTGTTGCGGGGGTAGATATGAGCAAGGTTCCGTTCTTACAATGGGAGAAGGCGAGGGGGATAGGAGCAGAAAAGAGGAAAGTACGGAGGAACTTGATGAGACGAGGGCAGATGTAATTGTGGCGTTGAAAAACCATCGCTCATTTGGCATTCAAGGTCTTGATCCGACCCAAACTTAGTCTTGAATTTCTGACCGTGATGTCCAAAGGCCACCGGAACTATGTGGTCGTTGCCGCTTAAGAATTGCCACATTTAAGCTCGAGATGTCAAATCAAAAGAAAGAAGACCTTCAGGCGGTTCTCCATAAGCTGCAGGCGGCACTTTCGGAGGACCCTATCTCGTGGACTATGATCCGCCAACACGGTTTCCTTCCTTCCACAATATGCCCAAAGTAGCGATTCTCTTGTGCGATACAACGCATCCTACCGTCAATGCGACGTCGGGCGATTATACCGCCATCTTCACGCGATTACTCGCGGCATCCTCCCTGGCGCCCGCCGACTTCAAACTAGAGCCATACGACGTCGTACACGCCCGTTCATACCCCAATAATCCATCCGAGTACGACGCCCTGCTCCTAACGGGATCCGCCGCCTCCGCGTACGAGGATGTCCCGTGGATTGTCCAGCTCGTCGAGTTTATGCGGGCGGTCCTTAGCGATTCCGCCAGCAAGACCAAAGTGGTCGGGATCTGCTTTGGGCATCAAATCATTGCACGCGCGCTTTCCGGCGACTCTGCATGCACTCTTAATCCTGCTGGGTGGGAGGTTGGTCCGACGCCTGTGCGCCTTACCGAGGCGGGCAAGCGTGTATTTGGGATTGAAGGACGAGATATGGTGATACAGCAGATGCACCGAGATTATGTGGTATCACTCCCGGAGGGGTATGAGCTGCTGGCGGAGAACGACGTGTGCACAGTGCAAGGTTTTGTGAAGGAGGTGGATGGAAAGATTAGGGTGATTACTGTTCAAGGTCACCCAGAGTTCACGGAGGACATTGTTGACAAGCTAGTGACGGTTAGAGGGGAAAGCGGGATTTTATCACAGGACATGGTGAAGGACGTTGCACGAAGAAAGAAGGACCCAACAGATGGTGCAAAGATTGCAGATGCAATTTGGAAAGTAATACATGGCGAGATATAGCGGCATAATTTAACAGTGTATCCCTACGATCTTCGCGGACCCATTTTATCCAAGGCACGAAAACAACAGTAGGACGGAACGTATCCCGAGGCATTCCTCTAGCTCCCATAAAATGAGAACGTGCGTGTGGGTTATAAACGCCGTCCAGAGTGTTGAGGAGCAGTTGCTGCGAACCACGGAAAGATGAATGCAAAACAGTATCTGCGATAGACGTTGAATAGCGATGAAGAGGAGAATAAAAGACAACGTACATTTATTGCTTTGTAGTAGCGCCAGTGGTACGTACGGATGTACTCGATGCCCGCCGGATACTTCATCCTATCAACGCTGACTGGCAGCAAGGAGAAAATCGCAGTTCTCTTATACAGAAAAATGGAAGACGACGAGAATCAATCTTGCTCCCAAGAATGGACGTCCCGCCGTAGGATCGAGGCGGGAGGCCAAAGTGAGAGGAGCGGAGTCTTCGAACTGTTGGAGAAGAAAGGGAGTACGCTTGAGATCTGTATGAAAAGAATAATGAGATTAAAGACACGAAGAAAGATGACACAAGCGACGCACCTGGCCAAGAAAAAAAAACTACTTGGAAAATTTTTTGTCTTGCAACTCGCGATTCTCATAAAAGATAACCACGCTACATACAGCGTTTGAGAGAGTGTGATGACTACTTGGCACGTAGGGAGAACAGGGAAAGAAAACCAAAGCGCTTGTACATTGTTGAGGAAGGGCGAAGAGAGCACAAGCCAAAAGTTGATTTGGGTTTATATATTAGGCAAGTTACGTAATCGAATTTGCGTGGTGTAGTGGTTAAAATTAACGTTATGATGGCTCTCGGTTCCATTTCCACCATTGCCATTCTTCTCCGTATTGAATGTGTCCAGCAGAATCTCGGGCTACGTGGATACAACATTTACAGGGTAAGTAGTTCAACTAAATAGCTATTTATAATAATTATATCGGTACAATGTGTCCACAACAATTCAGATTCTACTCATCATGCATACGAAGGAAAGAATTTTCGTCTCTTTGAAGGCGATTTTGCGTTGACGCTCGAACTATCCAGCCAGTGCCAGCGATTTGTCATTATGCTCATCTTTGGTTGAGCCGACCGGGATCGCGTCGATGAAACGGAAGAGGCCCGATGATACTTGGTGTCATCCTCTTCAATGTCTATGTCCATCTCGTCTTCGGAGCCCGAGCTTGACGCCATAGTATAGACCTCTCGCGCATGTTCTTTAAAAAAGGTGGATAATGTGCATGCCAAACAGGAATGTCAAATGACTAACCGTAAAGCAGCCTGTCGAGGTCATCCTGCGCGTCGTCCTCGTCAAATGAAAGTCCAAGTTCTTTTGCGACGCCGCCTCTGGGTACGTCGTGCAATCCAACTGAGGGGGCACACTTTGACGCGAGGTCCGACAACTGCTGCAGGACGTCCGAACTGCGGCTACCTTCAGAATACATTCGCGGAACAGCGACTGCGTGAATTTACCGGGTGTTGCCCAAATAATCATCCTTCAGATTGTCATCCTCCGAGTTGTTCTTCGCAACCTCCAGTCTGAACCGCGGGCCGAAGCATTCAAAATGATCGTGCCATGGAAGGTGCATGTCAAGTTCGTTTTCAACTCCTAGCGCGCAGGCTGTCTCATACGTCCATGTCCGCGCAACGTTCTTGATAGTGTATCCACCGCCGCCTAGAAGAATCAGCGGGAGTCCAGCGTTCCGGAAAAATTGCACGCAATTGGCATGTCCATGCATGGTGACATTGAAACATCCAAGACGGTCTCCGGCAAGAGAGTCTGCGCCACATTGAAGGACGACCACTGAAGGGCGGAAGACCTCTAATATCTTGGAGCACACCTACGGCGAAGATTAGATCCTGAAACACAGACTAGATAATACGCTACGCGTACTGGTTCAAATATACTCTTGAAAGATTCGTCGGACAATCCATCCTGGAGAGGAACGTTTACCGCGTATCCCTTGCCCTTGCCTTTGCCACGATCAGCTCTGGTGCCTGTGCCAGGGAAGAAATTGCCGGCTTTATGGAAACTACAGGTCATGACGCGGTCTGTAGTCAGGAATGCCTCTTCAACGCCGTCACCGTGATGACAATCAATGTCAACGTATAGGACGCGTGTATGGTAGTGAAGGAGTTCGAGGATACAGAGATTGATGTCGTTGACGTAGCAGAAACCGGATGCTTCAGCTTTCTTTGCATGGTGCAACCCACCAGCCCAGTTTATTGCAATGTCTGCCGCCCCGGAAATTATGGATCGTGCGGCAGCTGTGTTTGGTTAGTGAGAATTCATGGTTTATGGCGTATGACAGACCAAGCGAGCCGCCAGAGGAGATTGTGTGGTATTCGAATACGCCGTCGAAAGGAGGATTGTCGTCCGGGAAGCCGAGGACTATAGCAATCGTTTAGTAGCGTTGTGTTTGGACAGAACATGGAGCGTACATTGTGTGACTTGTGGATTCATAGCCTGAGTCGTTTCCGGTGTCACTCTGCTGAGAAAGTGGATGTACTCGTCGGTATGGAAAGCGGTCATTTGTTCTGCGCTAGCGCGAGGTGGTTTCTGTAGGCTAATTGAAGAGTATTGGAGGGTAAAAGTTGATCATTGCGCACCAGGACATGCATTTTATCGAGCATACCATAGGCTGTGATGAGCTCGTGTGTCATTCCGATTCTATGAGGTTTCATGGCATGGTTGTATCCGTAAGTGTAGGCGCCGACGTCTCCTATATAGAATGAGATTGTTATAAACAGATTTTAAGGTTAATTGGCGTACTGTCGTAGTAGTAAGCGACTCTGCGGCGCGACATGGTGGCAGCAGGTTAAGCAGCTCTGCTAGATGCAATGATCATTTAGAAATATTCAGGAGATATTAGATAAGATAAGATAACAACGTGCCTCGCGTTCCTGCTTTCCCTCCTCCGTCATCTTCTCCTCTTCAACCATCAGCACTATTCACGATTCTTTGGGAAAAGGCCGAGAGACGGTTGAAAGGACGTCTTTCTTGGAATGCTCTGATATTAACCGAGTCACCTCTCATTCAACGAGTCTTCGAACGTCCCAGAAGTGCTTCCTTTTCCTTCAATCCCACAATGCACCACGTCAGGCGTCCTGGGATTCGATATCAGTCCTCTAGAACTCCCACAATGAACGTTTGACTTCGCCTCACCTGTCCTTCATTTAATGGGTTTCTGCACAAATGGCAACGTGCGTGATCCTCCGAGCATGCGGCTACGACTATGTGCTCGTGAAAACGCGCTCCTGAAATCTGCATGCACATCAATCATCTGATCTCAAGTGCGCTCACGACGAATGCGAGGAACACTCCTAATACGCTGGAACTTCCATGGCCATGTGGCGTGACCATGCGGGATCACCCAGTCCAAGGAATATAAACACGGGTGGGCTATTCCCCTCCACCATCCTCCAGAACCTACAGCCATCATGCGCACTGGAACGTTCGCTGGGGCATTCCTCGTCTCCTGCGTCGCGTCTGTCGCTGCCTTGGTCGCGCCAAGGTCGGTCTCTTGCACTTTTTCATGTTGGCGTGTTGACTTCGATCATTGTTCGCTAGAGCCACGGTGTGTAACGGTCATGCAGAACTATGCAGCCGCGGTTATGGGAACACCTCTTACCTGGGCTCTCACGACTCGTTTGCTATCAGTGGTGATATCTTCGCGCGTAAGGCTTCGCCATTGTCTTCGAGAGCAGTTTTTAACGCCTCTTCAGTTGCTAGAACCCAAGAAGTCAGTCTTACTGATCAACTTAATCTTGGCGTTCGTATGCTACAAGCTCAATCCCACATGTAACGACACCCCATCGACTTTTGAACCATACTGACAGTTCTGGTAGGGATAACGGTCAATTGAAGTTTTGCCACACAAGTGAGTCTCTTTTTGTGTACCATCTGGCCCGATTTTCAACAGTTCCTTAGGCTGTGTAAGCGCAATTGCTTGTAGTCTGCTTCGGGTCACTAACCGACTCAGCTTCTCTTCGACGGAGGTCTTGTGGTAGATTACCTCAAGACCGTCAAGTCCTGGCTGGACGCAAACCCGAACGAAGTCCTCACATTCGTGTTCACAAACCCAGAGGCGCTATCTCTGACAACTATCTGGCAACCTGCATTCGAAGCCTCAGGTACATTTCCTCTATTTACTTTCATCGTCATCTTCTGATGTGGTTCACAGGGATCGCATCAGTCGCCTACGTTCCACCGTCGACTCCTGTAGCACGGGGCGATTGGCCGACACTTGGATCACTCATCGACTCGGGGAAGCGCGTCCTCATTTTCTTCGACGACACAGCTGGTGGCGGGCTGAACTATGTTATGCCAGAGTTTGATATGGTGAGCGGTTGTTGCAGCTCTCCATATTGCGCCTTATAACCGTCAACCCGCAGATTTGGGAGCCACCTTTCAGCGAGACGGATGATACCTTCCCGTGTCGTGTCGATCGGATCTCTGGATCACTCTCAACCACACAACACATGAATATGCTCAACCATAATCTCAACATTGAACTCTTTGGAAGCATCCTGATTCCTGATTTTGGGGCAGCAAGCGACACGAACAGTATGACATCGTGCGCAAACTTTTCTTCCAATTTTTCTTCTTAACCATTCACATTTTATCAGCATCCTGGCCAACTCGAACGGGTGCGCATCTCTGGCGGGTGGCGTTGCCGCCAACTTCGTCATGCTTGATTTTGTAAACATCGGACAAGGCATGGCTACGGTCAACCGTTTGAATGGGTTCTAAACTCATCTTTCTGTTCACAATCGTTGATGGACTGTCACTTTTCGATGGGTCTGGTAGTGCAGACGTATTTGTTTGGAACACGACAAGATAGGAATCGAAATAAATCTCAATGAATAAATTTGTGATGTACGCATCAGACTCGGCGCATCAGGCTTCAGCTCAAGCTAGTCGCTGTTTCCTTTCCCTGTCGAGAATTTTCGCCTTCTCCCATGTGTGTTTTGTAATATCGGTGTCCCCATACGAAAGCGCCAGCAGCCTGGCGATTGTCATCCGTTGGATGAAATCGTCGGCTGTGACACCAGTGCCGCTGTCCTTCCGTTCCTGAACAAAGTCCTCCTGAATATACTGAGGCGAGGTATCAATGGGCTGAAATGAGGGGAAAGAGTAGCTCACCTTTGCCGCCTCGTCGCTAATGGATACAGATGATGATTTCATCTTCATAGCGAATTGCCTGAACGAATCCAGCTTCTCTGGTCTCGGAATATCCGCCAATGGTGTATACAAGTCTTCCGGCTTCGTTGGAGAGGATAGAGGAAGAATTATGTTGTTCTAGACAAGAAATTATCAATAATCCAACCCTCCTGCAGTGGAATCAAACATACCTGGAAGAAAGCACTCTTAGTGCCTTCACATGTGATGATGAAATCCACGTCTGTCTCGAACGTGAATTTGCTAAATGGAAAGACGTACTCCAGATTCTGGGAGGACATCATTTCCTGCATCCGATGCAAATTGAGCAGGCCATTTTCCGTGACCGTGCCCTCTTTCACGCCAGACTCAGTCACGATACATAAACTTCCTTTTGGGAGCTGCAACCACCCGCTATGTAGTTCTTCATTCTTTGACTCTGGACAGAATGGGGTGGCGTTGAGGGTAGGAAGGGATAGAGGGATCGTAGTAACGAAAGGGAAGAGCAGTGATAAGACATGAGAAAGAGAGGGTGGACATTCAGATTGTCCTGGAGGAGGAGGAGGAAAACGGGCTAGGCATAAGGGTTGAGGTAGAATGGGCGGAGTTCGCGATTGTCTGGTGATGGGTGTCGTTGAGGGTATTGTAGCAAGGTTAATGGAAGCGTACACTTTGGCCAGACAGCTCAGCAATACCCACTCTGCGGCAACTCTGTCGCCCGCGAGGCCACTATCGGCGATCCAAGATATCAAGTCGTCACGGAGAGTGGGGTCCGCTTCAGCAGTCAATGACGAAGGCGGCGGTGCGTATGGTTGAGAAAACAAAACATGAAGCGCTGGGACAAGAGTAGAGGAGCTGCCGTCCACATCAGTGTGGATTCTTTGCGATAACATTCAATTATTAAAAAGGAGAAGAAATTCATGCACGCACGGCTCAGACGAGAGGATGCCCACAAAGGTTACTAAATCGGTGGTCCGGAAGGAGTCCGCTTGCGTGTCATACACTTTGATTTTGACCCCAACATGTTTTGCTCCAGGAATAGGGTATTTGTGGGCTTGCACGGGTGTGTGCTCTTCGTTGTCTAACGACGCGTAAAACACGCGACGTGGAGGAGATGCAGACGCGACAAACCTCTTGTCTCTTGAAGTTGTCCAGGGATAGTGACGCCCCACAATACCAGACATTCTCTCAGATCTGAGTAATCGACGTTGTGGCCAGTCGCGTCGTCGACGAGACCCCATCCACCTAGTTGTCCGTTGGGTAGCTTGGCCAGATAGACCTCGGGAGATAAGGAAGTATCTTGAATCATTGCAGAAAATTGAACAAGAGATCTATCTGTGTAGGTACGGGGAGGATTTTGTCCGTTCAGGATGGGAATCTGCACAAAATAAGATGCGTATCTTTATTAGAAAGGTCAATGAGAGTGCACCTCCGACAACGCGCCTGGAGACGAGAAAATGGTACTGAAATGAGGGAAAACGCGATCAAAGAACGCGTCTGGGTCATTGTCTTTCAGATCCTTATAGAGCTCTTGGAGCGCCTCGGTGGGATTGGCGATCGCGTCGACGAGTAAAGAGGAGACCATTGAATACTTGTACGGTCTGTAAATGAGAGTCACATAACATGGGGTGTGCCGACACGTACGCGAATAACAGTGTTTTCGAGTTAGTTTTGAAGTGCTCGTGAAGGTGTGAGGAAGAGACGATCACGCTGAAAAGCTTGGTTTATGCCGAAATGCCGTGTTTGCGGTTCTCTTCAACGCCCGCGTCAAGGCTTCATGTTTAACGTTTGGCTGGTAATAGAGCCTGTATCATTTCTTGTCTACAGTGAACACTACGTATTCCAGACGAGTGGGTTAGAATCTCTCCCGATTACTAAGTAGCGTTCTTCGGTTTAAGTGAAATTTGACCAGAAAGCTGACTCTTCATTCAACTCGTCAATGAATTGGAATAGACTATCTCTATTAGACCCACGGTAATCCGACGCAGCGGCGTCTCATCCAGTCCATCTCAATTCCGTACAACAGCGGCGAACCTCCAGCAACACAGCCACAGCTTGGCGGTCTTACGTTTGACATTTGACACCCACCATCCCACCATCCCGGACAGCAACTTTCTTTCGTCCCTCCACCACCGATGGGTCTTTTCAATCGCAAATCACGGCGCGAAGACTCGGGAGACGATGCCAGCAATGGCGAGAACAAGAAGGAGAAGGGCGGCTGGCGAAGACCAGCCAGTGAGTCGTACTGCTTACCCTGTCCTGCCCACGACGACTGACTAACGAAACAGACACTGCATTCAAGCAGCAGCGACTCAAGGCCTGGCAGCCTATTCTCACCCCAAAGACCGTTCTCCCCACCTTCTTCATCCTCGGCATCCTCTTTGGCCCAATAGGCGGCTTATTGATATGGGGCTCTTCTCTCGTTTCCGAGATGACTTTCGACTACACTCAGTGTGAAAACCTCCCTGCAGTCGACACCATCACCGACGATGCCTTCCACGACTTGCCCAAGTTCAGCTACAGAATGAAGGACAGCGGACTTAACCCATCCAAACCACAATACGCCCTATTGAACAACACCAACAACAGTACAGTCACAGACGTTTCCCAGCAACTGGAGTGCATACTTAGAATCAACGTCCCCACCGACCTCGAACCCACCGTCCTCATGTACTACAAACTCACCAACTTCTATCAGAATCATCGACGCTATGTCAAAAGTCTAAATTCTGATCAGCTCAAGGGTGAATTTGTATCGACAAACGATTTGGACAGTAGTGACTGCAAGCCACTGGGCACCCGTGACGGGAAAGCCATCTATCCTTGCGGGCTCATCGCCAACTCATTGTTCAACGGTCAGCTCCTCTGATATACTCGTTTTCCTCATCGCTAATTCAAAGTAGACACTTTCTCTTCCCCCGTCCTACTGAACCCTCCGAGTGGTGTCAGCGCTACCTACAACTTCACTACTAACGATATTTCTTGGCCGGGTGAGGCCAAGAAGTATACCACGACACCCATCAGCGATAAAGGGTACAACTCAGTCAGTGACATCGTGCCGCCCCCAAACTGGATGAAGCGCTTTCCAGATGGCTACACAGACGACAATATCCCCGACTTGAAGAACGATTTTCACTTCCAGAATTGGATGCGCACAGCCGGTCTTCCCACCTTTACAAAGCTGTACGGCCGGAACGACAATGACGTGATGAGGTCGGGGACGTATCAGATCACTATTGGACTGAGTGTGTAGTTTGAACACCCTATCTTCCCGACTTAATCAGCTTTTCAGATTTCCCTGTGATCCCTTATAGTGGTACCAAATCAGTCGTAATTACGACTGTGTCCTGGATAGGTGGAAAGAATCCATTTTTGGGTTGGGCGTATGTGGCTGCGGCCGGGCTATTTGTGTTGTTAGCCGTCTTGGGAACTGCCCGACATCTCATCAAGCCGAGGTATGGCCGCGTCTTTTCTTACTCGCCACATGTTGCTCAACGCTTTGCAGACGTCTGGGTGATATGTCGCTCCTCTCGTGGAACCGTACATAAAACACTCATTTACGGACTTTATGACACCGATGTTCTAATTAGCGGGGGTGTAAAAACCTTCCCTTCACTGTACCCTCCACGACCGAAGCTCGTTACTCAGGATCTATCACTATTGTTTGTCACTTACGAGGAGCTACTACACTGAGTCTAATATTACTATTTATCATGTATCTTCATTTATTGGACTACACCGTACAGCGACGCAATTACTCATGCGCAGTAACCGATTCCAGTGCAGCGAATGACTGTGTGTCCCGAAGGTTCCTCTATTACATCGAATTTAGCATCAGTCAACTGTTCAGCGACCCAAATGGCAGTTCTAGGAGGTATGGTGAGGCCCAGTCACATCTGGTATAAACGAGAGAGAGCAGGCAGACGAACCTTGTGTGCAGCTCCAATACGCCTCTACCGCATCTTACTTCAGAACAACCCTCAGCCAATGCCATCAGAATGATGATTTGATCTTGAAGGTACTGTCCAGAAAAGATTTTTCCATGACTGATTCAAACTGCTTTCCAGGAGATAATACGTACCTCGTCAACGCAGCCGTCAGCGTTTAGTCCTCGAAGTAACTCCTCAGCGGCGGCGCGGCCGACGGCGGGAGCTTCCAATCCCTTCTTCCCTAGCGCGCTTCCGCCTATGATTCCTCCACCTTCAAGTTCTGCCCATAGAACGATACCACTCCCCGCACCAGAAGTATTATCATTCCTCTCTCGCTTGCTCTCAATTTCGATAGGCACGTCCTCGAGATCTGGACTCTCCGCTAATAAGTGCTCCTTTGCTCCTTGAACCATACTAGGCCCAATGTGTCCCGGTAAACCAGCGAAATGCGCTATTCCTCGGATCGCTTTGACTTTGCCACGGTCCATGAGCTTTATGGCCGTGAGCGTCCCGGAGGTCGGAAAGACTTCAACGAACACCTCGCCGCCGCCCTTTGGAAAGTATCCCCGTTTCTTGATGTCGAGGTTTACTGATACGCCAAAATGGTCGCGTATGAACGGAAAGAAGACATGACGCGTGTAGTCGATCTGGGGCGCATTTTGCGCGTTGGTGCCGCCTTTGAGAGTGAGCGACGATGGTGAAGGATCTTTGGAGAAGAGGAGGAGAGGTAGGGCGATCTGCAAAAGTAGCGTAGTCGCGCCCGCTGTGACTGAGTCGGCTGTATAGTGACCTGGGAGACGTAGCGACCCAGGAGTGTATTGTATTTCACAAGAGCCGTTCTGCGCTCCGTCGAGCTCAGAGGAGGTGATGGACGCCGCTAATTCGAGGCCTGTGAGAGACTTTAGAGATGACTATGTAGCAATTGTGTACTAGAGGAACGAACCTGTTCTGTGCTGGTTCTTGAGCCCAGGTGGACGACGCGAGTTGCGTATCTTATGGATGGAGATTGGTTTGCCGAGCAACGACGAGAAAGCTATCGAGTTTCTCAGAATCTGGCCGCCCCCTTCGAGGACGCTGCCGTCAATCAAGATGGGAGTCATTGTGAGAGAGTGCAACGTTGCAAACAGCGCCCATCCCGGGACGATCATGTTTTCGAGTCATCCGGAACCGGTTGCTTTTCTGTAAACAGTCTTAGGGAGGATTGGCGTTGAATCTGTGTTGATCATGAAGCGGTCTCTGGTCAAGTTGAAGTAGACAAGTTCATGCGTGTCACGTGTCGGTTTTCCTTTTCTTTCACCCTCATCTCGTTCCAACCTCAAGGTTGTCTATGCGCTATACAATAGAAGATCCATGTCTGGAAAAGGCCAGATCTTGGCGTATTCACAGCATTCTATTCTTCAAATCAGCCTCAGCGATCTAGCCCTTCCTGGTCGCAGCAAAAAGAAATTAGTAGGCGATACACTGTTCAGTGTTACAGGCCTGGGACCTCGATGACCAAAAATTCAATACGATCCCTGTCATGTCATAGCGGGTCAATAGACGAACAAGTCCCTCGTATCCACAGGTCTTATTCCATCTATTTCAACTTACCCGCCGATCTGTGCCTTCGTAACGCCTACTAGTGGGTCCGTATGTACTCGCGCATTCTGGTCAGTGGATCCCTTCGAGGTCTTGGTTTTTTGCGGCTTTGGAACTGAATGATTTCTCCCTTGTTCTTTTCTCGGCTTGCTCCACGAAAGAGCAAGAAACGACCTCACGTAGCATCATGTCGGTAACATCTATGTGTTGGCGGGCGGGTTGCTGTCAGTCATACAATGCTCCTGGTGCCTGACCTCGGGGAAGATAGCCCCGGACTCCTAAACCGCAACGAACCGACTACGGAAACCGAACTTGGACTTGCGAGCGTTTTTGGAAGACAAGACATTGAATATGTCACACAATTCGTTCTAGGACAAGCCTCTGAAGGCTCGCTCAGGACTTGAGGACCAGAAGCAAATACTTGTCGTGGTAATCGGACACCGCATCCATCTGGTGAAGGAGTAGGCCACCTCCTAACTGACAGCTCTCCGGATCCCCGTGACGGCATGTACCTCTTGCCATTATCGCGTCTTTAAAACCAGGCATGATAATATAAGACCGCGTTCCTCGCCTACCACACGATGCTCAATATTGTCATGTCTTCGGAGACGCTCATGCGCGTTGGGACGATATCTGTCGGCATTTACGAGTAAGGATATTCTCTTTGACGCGTCTGGACGAGGCTTAGCTTTGTGTAGCTATGTTCGTACCCTTCCTGCGGAATACAACTTCTGGACTGAGAAAGGTCCCTCTCAACTACGTCTCAAGTTCGTGTTCCTCTTCGCTCAGGTTCCCTTTGGTTTCTCATGTCCACAAAGCCTCATTCTTTTTCTGTTAATTCGGTGGGCTTCATGAGGTAGTGCCGTCTTCAATTCGTTCAACCTTGGCTCTCTAGATACGTCAGCATCATCACCATGATTGTTAGCAACATCGGATACTTCAGTCATTCCTTTACCGACGCGGTGAGGAGAGCTCTCATTAGCCATTGAGCTGTGGCTTAACGCCTGTCATCAACAGAGCTGCCAAAATTACTATATGGTCGCGGTTGTTTTCAAGGGTTTGTTTCTTATCATTCTTCCGACTGGACCGATAACTGACAGCTCTACAAGTTCTTCAGATAATGGTCTGCCAGACGATTCTTGCGCTCCGGTAGTTCCTCCTCATCGATTCTTCGTATGTAATAATCCTATTCGTCGCTTCTAGAACATACAGCATCGCGCGAAAAGACCGCACAGTGGGAATCATTCTTGCGGTTTCCTTCTCAATATGTACTCTGCTCGAATGGTTCACCAACCTGTACGGTCGCATCCCGATTCACAACAATGTGAGTCCTGCGTTGTCCCTTATGTGTTCGTATTGAAACCGGAATTGTTTAGGGAAGGTGTGTGACTTCCCTTGCGACAGTGAGGCAGACTACTGAGAACAAACCAAGTTGTACATCTGGAAACGATCCATCGAAGTTGATAAATTGGACCTTCTACATCTGGGCTATGTTGTAAGTCGCTAACCACATGTGTTCAGAATTTCAGAATACCAATGTCCTGAAGCTTCGATATGTTGACCCTTGGATTATCGACGTACTATCTCATGCACGGCAGTGTGGGATTGAGAGGGTATGTCAGACAACTGCCCACGTTCGTTGGTCTTCCTCATCGATGTTTTCGAATAGAATGACAGGTCTTGTCAAGATGTAATGTCCATTTCACATTGTGGTATACGAAATCTCATCAAATCCTATAGGATGGTCATGGATGGCGTCGGATATATCGCCGTACTCACCGCCGTCAACATTTTGAACCTCATTCTTTATCGTGCGAGCAAGCCCGATGCTCAGGTTTGTTTAGCGCACAACGCGATATGAAACAGAGATTGAAAGCATCATTAGGCTGCAGGCGCAACCTTGGGCTTCGCATTCACCTGGATTATGTCGCAGAACATGTTGATCAAGATTAGAGGTAGGCCACGGGGTCTCCTTGGGTGCGTCTGGACTGACACTCCCAAAAGCTGCCGCAAATACGTCCCGTAAAGTGACCCATGTATCTAGCAGCGGCGGACGCGCAAGAACTGAGTTTGGAAATGCCACCGCGGCTCTGAAAGACAGAGGTATAGAGATGGACGTTCAAGTCAAAATTGAACGCGCCGTAGACGTCGAGAGCACTGGGTCGCCTTGGGACGAGTCGGCGCCCTCTCATGGACAGAAGACCGCCATAACTTTCCAAGATGTATAGATTTCTCCTCGGGTTTTGAGGCATATGGGTTTGTACCATCACTATTTACCACGAATTCTCAGCAATATCATTGGATTTTCTACACTAATCCGCCGGTTTTCGACCCTCGCATCTCGTGTGATGGGTGAACCATGCGCTGGAGCAGCGGAGCTCGAGGCGCATGACCCTCCTCGTCGCCTGAGTGCATCGCTACTCTGTTCACCTTCGGTCTCGACCAGGTCCGCCACCGTCGGTGTCGAGAGAGAGGGGTTATTCGGCCGATGGAATGGTACCCCAAGCACTGAATACCTGAGATGGTAGGAATGTAACGTTTCTCGATGCGCTGCCGGCTCGGCTACAAAGCTCTTTTACGTTTCGAATATGAAGAGTATATAATATGTACTGGCCTTCGACAAATGTTAGGCTTTCTGATATTTTCCTTGGATAACCTGCGACATGGCCATCGATCTTTGGCAGCCCGCGCCTGAGCGTCGTTACTCAGGGTCACATTGGGACCGTGATCACCTTGATCTCCTCCATCCACTACTCCTCGATAGACCCAAGTCGACGCCTGCTGGACCGCGCCGTGATCTTTACGATATACTCGTCGACGTTGAAATGAACAGTGAAGAAGAAGAACACAAGGACGTGACGATCCTGAAGAATGCGGACCGGCCGACTCGACCGCTTCCGGCGCGCGCTGCCAATCCCAACCCATCCATGCTGCCTGTGCAGGCCCACGTACCCAAGGGCGTTGCGGCGGCGCAGACAAGGCGGCTTTTTGTGGTCCTGGAGCATGCATGCTTGGAGACGTACCGCATGTCGAGCGGGAGCGCAAAAAACGGACGCAAAGGTGGTCCCGAAGGAGAGGTCAAATACACGCTGTTGAACTGCGATGACCATCAGGGTATATTGGCGAAAACAGGGCGGGATATTGCGGATGCTAGACCGGACATTACGCACCAGGTGAGTGAGTCGTTGTGCAGAAGAGACATGTCGTTTATCCCTTCCAGTGTCTCTTGACTTTGTTGGATTCTCCTCTGAACAAGGCTGGACTGTTGCAAGTGTATATACACACGGCAAAGGGTGTGCTTATTGAAGTGAACCCTCACGTCCGGATACCGCGAACCTTCAAAAGGTTCAGTGGTCTCATGGGTACGCACGATTTGATTTTCAGTTTCCTTATTGACTGTTTCTAGTCCAATTGCTGCACAAACTGTCAATTCGCGGTGTCAATGGCCCTGAAAAACTCTTGAAAGTTATCAAGGTATGCGAAATTCCGGTCCTTGGCTTGGACTTGGCTGTCTTTCGTTTCTTCAGCAGCTTACTTTCAACAGAATCCCGCTGTCGATCACTTTCCTCCCAACACCGTAAAACTCAGTGCGTCGTTCAACCGCGTTCTGACGTGTATCCTTAACGTGATACACAGCTTTATCCGGTGATGCTCCGACCATCCGATTATCCACCTACCTCAAGAGTATACCCGATACCCACAATATAGCAGTATTCGTCGGTGCCATGGCACGCGGCCGGGACGATTTTGCTGATGCCGTCGTTGATGAAAAAATTAGCATCAGTGACTACCCGCTTAGTGCAAGCGTTGCGTGCGGAAAGGTATGTGGTTTGAAGGCGACAAGGACGTTTGACTGACTCCTAACAGTTTTGCTGCGCGTTGGAGGAGATTTGGGACATCATATGAGTCCCCGGAAAGCCCTCCATCTGTGGCATCCCTTACTGATATCTACTATGGTTACTGGTATAATTGTTGTATTCCTATCGCTGCAAAATGTAATTTAGACGACCCGACAGTGGCGCCATACTTCTATGCATTCGGAGTTGGGCTTGTCTCCTTTCAGCCGAGCCCCCTGGCATGACCCCTCCACTTCTTGGCTTGTTTCCGTCATCACCATCATCACATTCTCTCCATCATTTCTCTCCTTTTAATTCATACACTCACTTAGATTTGCACCCTCATTATACCTAACGAGCTAATGGCCACCGTAACGATCACACAGCCGGTCCAGACGACTGTTACACTTGTGTCGACGTCAAACGATGTGCACAAGCCTGCACCAGGAAGGCTGGGCAACCTGACGGATACACAATCAAAAGCCCTGGACACTCTAAAGACCGAGATCAAGGCGGAGGGATGGTTCGTTGAGGGGAGAATGGACGACCATATGCTGCTCAGGTGAGTTCCAACCTGTTAAAGGAGTCCGCGTCTTCATGAAAGCCTCTAGATTCCTACGGGCACGCAAATTTGATGTTCCTTTAGCCAAGAAAATGCTCAAGGAATGCGAAGAGTGGCGCAAGGAGTTTGGGATAGAAGAACTCATGAAGTGAGAGCTTTGTGTGGCGTACGATCGAATACTTGCTCAACCTTCC
Source organism: Hymenopellis raphanipes (assembly GCA_003314085.1). Classification (NCBI taxonomy): domain Eukaryota; kingdom Fungi; phylum Basidiomycota; class Agaricomycetes; order Agaricales; family Physalacriaceae; genus Hymenopellis; species Hymenopellis raphanipes. Next base: position 16,487 of record QLPD01001305.1, on the reverse strand, counting down.
CCAGGACCTTTGAGTTCAAGGAGAAGGCTGAAGTAGACAAGTATTATCCCCAGTACTACCACAGGATGGACAAGGCACGTTCTCGTCTCGTCTTATTTGTGGCTCTACTCACTGTTCACTAGGACGGTCAACCGATCTACATAGAACGTCTTGGAAAGCTTGACATGAAAGCCCTTTACGCGGCGACGACGCAAGAACGTGTCATCCAGCGTCTCGTCTACGAATACGAGCGTTTCCTCACCGAGCGTATCCCCGCATGCACCAAGATACTTGGTCGCCCCGTGGAGACGTCCTGCACCATCCTCGACCTCCACAACGTCTCCCTCAGCAACTTTGTCGCCGTCAAGGACTATGTCAAACAGGCTTCGGCCATCGGTCAGAACCGCTACCCGGAATGTATGGGCAAGTTCTACATCATCAATGCCCCATGGGCGTTTAGCACCGTGTGGCGCTTCATTAAGCCTTGGCTCGACGAGGTCACTGTCAGCAAGGTTGACATTATCGGCTCGGATTACAAGGACAAGCTCCTGGCCCAGATACCGAAAGAGAGCCTGCCGGCAGAGTTTGGAGGGTCGTGTGAGTGTCCTGGGGGATGCTCTTTGAGCGATGCAGGACCGTGGAACGAGTCAACTGCTTGAGGATTCTACGGTTTGAGGTTCGTCTCTTGTTTCCGCGGATCTGTCACCTTGTTTAATGTTTGCTGTAGACTTTTACTTTGGGGATTTTACATACGCGTCTTGTTATAATGAATGCTTCAATATACCTTTTAATTAGAAGTACAACTGGAGACGGAACTTTCAAGCTTCAAGAGGCGATACATGAATTATGGGGTATAGCACACTATATATTACAGATACAGTACAATGCAATGATGGTCCACGGATTAATGACTTTGAAGTGCCCGCGTCAAATCTTCATACTTCTGCGCCTCCTGCTTGGCCTCGACCATCGTATTACTTAGCCTCTCTTTCCGTATCTCCAACCGATGTTCCATGCCCATAACTAAAAGCTTGATCTTCTCGATAACCTCGGGCGAGACGGCGTTCTCTCCACCTGCCTCGGTCTTCTGACTCTGCGGCGTTTTGAGTGAAAGCGAAATGGACGACGAGTTGTGCGGCAGCTCGAGGTTGGCCTGCCAGTTTTCGCCAGCGAACCGGGCGAGCTCCCTTTCGAGCATCTTTTCACGCGTCTTGCCACTGTGCGGTATATGTAAGAGCTTGAGCTCAACGACAAAGTGTCATGCGTACGCACCGTTCCAGTTCAGACATGCAGCGCTCGTTCTCTCGTTGTGTTCCTTCTAGGAGAAGCTCAAGGTCTTTATACTCCTTCCGAAGCTCCTGGACGGTTTCTAGTGGTGGCCGCTGGGCTAACTGAGCCTGAAGTGATTGGACCTGGGTTTGCAACTACATAGACTTTCTAATTCAGTCCCGGAGAATAGTGGTGGGCTTTTGGTTGACGTACCCTGTCGCATTCCCGATCTCGGTCCAACAGCTGTTTGCGAAGGACGTCTTCATTCGTTTCGTTGCCCTCTCTCAGGACACCGAGGTCGTCTGAGGAAAGAGCAAGCGATGGGCGGGTGGTATGGTGGTGCCTCAAGCTCTGCGCGCGCTTCATCATGAGGGTTGTTGGTGAGCGTGCTTACGGCGCAGTGCAAGTGAAGAGGCAACCAGCGTCACGCGACTATCACATGTATTCACTTAACTCGTACTCTTCTCATTTGGAGGCAAATACAGAAATCGACAACTACGCGTGTATATACATTAAAAGGTGGATAGAGTACAACATAAAAAGGAGGGGAGGGTATTGCATCATAGGAAATATGAGATAAATTTAAGAAGAATTAATCGTGTTCACCGCCCAAAAACTGCATTGTCGGCTTTGATGAGGTCTGCACCGCGCTCCGCGAAGAGGTAGATCGGCTCTTGGGTGTGTGCATTCGGGAGGAAGGGCTATCATAGTGAATAAATCTCTAATTTGAGGAAGAGTGAATTTCAAAAAACGTACAAGGACAGAACCATCTACAATGCGGAGGCCTTCCACCTTTTTGACTTTCAAGTTGGGGTCGACAACGCCCCAGCTTGCGGACTTGGGAGACATCATCGCGGTAGAGATAGGGTGGAAGAACGTCGCGGCATTGTTGCGCATATATGTATCAATGCTCGCATCATCAGTCGCAGACGCGAAGTCGCCATACGGCCCAATAACATAGTCCTCCCAAGGTGAAGCCGCGGCGAAACGCTGAATCGTCTTGACAGACTCGCGCAGGGCGAACGCGTCCCACTCGGTGTTGAGGAAGTTCGGGTTGATGAGGGGCTTGCCAAATGGATCTGTGTCGGCAAGCTTCAACCAGCCACCTGAACACAGCACATCAGAAAACGCCACCTCAATACAGTGAAAAGAAATAGTGGCTCACGGGATGTGGGAGAGATCACAGTCGTCGTCAACGTCATAAAACTGCCAGTGTCAGGTGTCGGGATACCAGGCTGCACCCACAAGTTCTGCCGGTAACATGTTAGTAAATGATAGGCGTCTTAATTTAAACATACCGAAACAAGGAACTCAATGTGAGCAGCGTTAGGACCAGCAGCAGGATCAGCCATGTTCTCAAAGATGGACGAATTGTCGGGGAGTCTCAAAAAGCCGAGATGATTCGCCACGCCATCAACGAGAGGTCCGGATTGATTGGCCGACCATTCTCCAATCGCAGATACAAGATTGTTCTCTCGGAACACGTCGTCGAAGCTGTCGCTGCCTTGTACCGAGTACACCGACGCGAGGAGAGGATGATCGCTGAGGTTTTTGCCTACCGATGGATTGTTAACGATGGTCGAGATACCAAGTTTAGAGAGGTCGGCCTTGTCACCGATGCCCGACAACATGAGAAGCATGGGTGTATTGATTGAACCAGCCGAGAGAACGATTTCCTTGGTCGCGTTAATAGTGTATGTCTTGCTCGTCGAGCTCGTCTTGTACTTCACGCAGTGGAAGGAGGGAAGGCCGCTCTTCGTTCCTGTCTTAACCAATTCAGTCGCGGTAGCACCAATGAGGACGTGCAGGTTTGGCCTGTTAATGTAGTCGGGGCCAAGATAAGAGGTTGCAGCGCTGCTCCGGACTGCTCCAGTCCCGATGGTTGATTGCGACCAAGCTGTGGGCGTTTAGTTTACCGCAGGTGAGGCCGACAGCGTATGAGCTTACCAACACCGAGAACGCTCCCGTCGTTGGGGTCGGTGTTGAACGGGAATTCGTCGGCCAGTTCAACAGTGGTGTCCAAGACCCGTTGATCAAGGACGGTTCCGTACCCCGGTAAGCTGACCTGGAGAATGCCACTAGTTCCGTGCGCGGACGGGTCGTATTCGCCGCTGGTATTATGGTTGTCTGCAGGGGCTACAAAGGATTCGTGCTAATGCACAGTTGAGAAATAATGGAATGCACCGTCACGAATCAACGTTACCCTTGCGATGAACTTTTGCATGCTATCCCAAGACCAGCCACTGTCGCCCGAATATGAAGCATATCGATCAAAGTCGTCCTTTGATCCACGAGTGAAGACCATGTAGTCTGCGACCCACATCAGAACACAACGATAGTCCGAAAGCCGTCTATACTTACTGACTGAACTACTTCCTCCTAGCATGCGCCCTCTGGCATATGGCAGTGTGCGTCCAGCATATCCATCGATAGCGACTGTTGAATAATTGAAGTCATAAATAGTATTTGGAACGAGTGAGGGGCCCAAAAGAGGGATAATGGAAGCGGTGACGCCCTCGTTGCTAGTAAAAAAGTCGTTAACGGCCAATCTCGCGACGCGTCGACAATAACCTACGTGACACCCGCCTCAAGGACAAGAACGTTGACACTAGATTCCTCTGTGAGGCGGTTGGCCACAACAGCACCACCGACACCACCTAGGACGAAGGTTAAGTCGAGTCGGGTTGGACTTCGCAATCAACATACCGCCAATTACGACGTAGTCAAAGGTAGTTTTAGGCAATTGAGAAGGTGAAGTGTACAGTGCAGCCCATGAAGGAATGACGGAGGTTGCAAGGAGTAAGAAAGATATTGACAGAACCATGATGAGGAGGGAACCCGATGACCGCAACGAAACATAGGAAAGCAGACCTTTATACTTATGAGAACATTGAGTACGTTAACAAGAGTTCAGGCACTATAGGGAGGCCAAGGATCAGGCTAGTCTGATGCGCAATGTGATGGGAATGTCGAAAAAAAGATTGCCAGCTTCTCTGATGAGCGACTTGTTCGCGTCAGAACGTCAACAGGGCATATATTCAAGGAACAGAAGCCGTTAAAGATAGAACAGGAAGACACAAAAGCCTCAAAGATGGCAGTTAATAGACAATGGGCGACAGAAGCGGTCAGCGTGATTCGTACAGAGTTAGGGACAAAATTTGCTCGGTTCCGGACTCAGTTTACAGTTGATAGAGAGAGAAAGATAGACATGTGGTAGTGAAGAAACCGTGCTGCGTTACTCGAGCCCATCAGAGACTGAACTACTTGCATAAACTGGGTGACCAAGAAACCAGGCCGATAGCCGCCGGACGAGTGCAAGTATACGCCAAGCTTGTAGGGGAGAGGGACGTGTGCGCGCAGCGGTCATATGCAGGCATGGATGAGACCAGATTCGTGGAACATCATGGACCTGAAGCGGAGGAAGATCGATCTGGTGCTGACTGAACGCAAGGAGTTTGTAGTCCAGTCGATCCGGAGTTTCGTAGTAAGCTGGTAGTAAGTTGAGATGATGCGGAAGGCAGTCACTGATTTATCCAAGCATATGGAATTCGCCATAATACTGCGTCCGAGCCGCTCGTCGTCTGGTCAAACTGGGATAAGTTGGATTATTGGTGGCGTAGCATTTTTGAAACGCGACGGTCTAGAAGAGTCACGTAATTGAAGATACGGTCTTCACGGAATATGGCGGAATGGTCATAGGTCGATTTTAGACCGATACTCTAGTCTAGTCTGAGAGCATCTCTCCTTCTAATCCATAGACGAGGGCAACAGCTGATCCTATGGTCGCCACGAAAGGGAGTAGGAATAACCTGTTCCAGCTGCTTCCTAGACGGTGATTCGCGAAGAAGGGTTTCTTTGAGGATCTGGAATACGTGGTAGAGGTTAATTGAAGACTCGAAAAACCTTGAATTGTGATACTGGGCTCATAAGAAAATCGTGAATTCAGATTGACGGCTGAAAATTTGTTTAAGAAGTTCCAATGTCGCGTCCGATGAATGGTGTAATGATTGAAGAAGAGCAAAAGGAGAGACGCCAACAATCGGACTCGAATCGGACCGAGAGACCGAATTTGAATATTTGCCGCTGTTTGGTATGGAGGACCCGTGCCCCACAGCGAATTCGTTGGGGTAAAATTGCAAGTGTGGCGTCGTGTATTCTGACATAGACAGCACGTATTGTTTGCAGTGCAACTCAAAGCCATGTTCATGCCAAATTATCAGTTATGTAGTTTACATCGGGTCATCAAAAAGTGCTCTCGACCCTTGGTATTGTACGCGGTGGTATACGCCCTGGTCCCCACCAGGCTTGCTAGAATACCGACGAATCCTCTTCGTCGTCGAGACGCTCGAATCTCCACAACTGGGTGGCCTCGAATTCGCCGTCGGCAGAGGGACCGTTGAGTAGCTTGACGTGCACTTCGGGCACCTGGCGAGTAGGTGGTTGCGAGATATTCCAGTATTCACCACCGTCGCCTGGCGCTTTCACCTGCGATGATCAGCTAAGTATGGAACGAACGCGAGTTATTGCGTGTACGTACCGTGTACACGCCATCGCCGATTGGTTCCACCTCAAAAGCAACTGGATTACCGCCGTTAATGATCATGACGCCCTACAGCTCAAGTCAGACGAGCGATTAATAGCACAGACGAGGTGGGCGTACGTTTTCAATGCCAACTTGGCCCAAAGTCAAGCCCATGCTTCGGATAATGAAGCCGCCCTTTTCCTGAGCAGTCAACTCCCACTGAGAAAGCGTGTTAATTTCAGGATAAAGCGGGGCGAAAATTGCCTACTTGTTCAAAGACCCCAAGAAGTTCATAGCGGTACGACAACAGAATGGGTTTTCCGTGTTGGTGGACTCGGATAGTCGAATGCGAAGCTTCACTAATGATTCTGTATACGCCCGAGACGAGCTAACAAGCCTGTCAAGTAAAATCAACAAATTGAAGATACTGTACGCACCTTTGGGGTACGAGTTCGAGAAAGAGACATTGTGAATGGTGGTGGTAAGAAGGATCTAAGGAAAAATGAGGCCAAAATGCTTTCGCCTTGGGGAAGATATAATTAGGTATCCCAAAATGGCAGTTCGTTCCCACCTTACTGGCCATACCTTTTACGACGACTCAACGCCATATCGTACGATCCACGGACAACCACGGACTATGCACTTAACATGCGGGGAGTGCATTCTAAATATTCCGATAGCGGCCTTGCCGTCACCTACAGGCTTCTGAATACGTAACGAAACTTAGCTTTGGACTCCCCATGAGGCTTCAGAAGTGTATTACAACTTGAACGATGCGGACAGCTTCCACTCCAGAGATTGGGCTTCTCCTAGAATCTGGAACTGCTTCCTGCCTTGTCTCCGCCCATTTCTAGATGACCACAGAGCCAAATAGTTGCACGATTACATCGGTGCCAACGTCTCTCCGAGCTCAGCGCTTTGTTGTAGAGCTCTCGATGCTATACAGCCGTTTCTTATTCGATATACTGTTGCCGACCTAGACTTTCCTTAACAACAGTGTAACGGACTTCGTCAGGCGCTCTTGACAGTGATAACACGGGGTTGATACCCGGCAGCTCCCCCATTAGAGAGTCATCATTGTATACCTCGGGGATGCTCGTCGTCTCGTCTGGTTCTAGGCATTGACTGGCTGTACAACCTCCTACGATGACGCATACCTTGAATGTCTCATTTCCCGAGTATGAGAACCTGTTTCTTGGGTCTACTTGGCCACATTCTTTCTTCAGCCTAGCACCCTCGCAGTCGAGATTGTTTGACGGAATATCCACAGATATCCACCCGTTCTCAGCCGTACGTTGCGCCGACCCAGTCCAGAGCCTTGCATTGACAATGCGACGTCATGTAAGTCTCGGCCCATCAAATAGAACCAACCGAGACCCTGCAATCCAGTCCCCGCCTAGCCCCCCGCGCTCCATTCTGTGAATCCAATAAATCGCCAAAAATGCTGGACGCTGCTGGAGAACACAGAGTGGCGAGCTAGGGAGACGTGTTAAATAATGGACGCCACGGACTACGTACAAAGCGGTGATTGTTTGAAGCAATGGGAGTGGAACGACGCGTCCCATTTGATGTACCCCGAGGTCCGTTTAAATTTCCGTCACGTATAAAACACGACATGGCGGGCCTGGTCCAGCCTTCTTTTCCAGCAGCTATTGTCTTCTCCCCACTTCAACCACGGAGTACTCTACCACAACGTCTTATCCGTCTTGGACGCCCCTCAACGACGAGGATATGATTGAACCTCACAAAGACGAGGACGTTATGCCCTCCACAAGCACAAGTGATTTTGTCAAGAAGCTTTACAAGTCAGTCCTTGTCTAGATTTTTTTTACTCGTCCAGTCCTCATATCTTATTATGCAGGATGCTATCAGATCCCACTCTAGAGTCAATAGTGGGCTGGGGTCCACACGGCGACTGCTTCGTCGTCAAGGATACTCATGAATTCACAAAGTCTATACTACCCCGCTTATTCAAGCACGCGAACTTTGCCAGCTTCGTTCGCCAACTAAACAAGTATGACTTTCACAAAGTCAAGAACACCGAAGGCGAATTCGGCGAACATGTAAGCGCGTCCTTTCCATTGCTGCTGCCAATGTTTTTGACGGCGTCTTCAAGTCATGGGTATTCCGACACCCCGATTTCCATGCTGATCAGCGTGCAGCGCTTGAGAACATCAAGCGTAAAGTACCTGCTGCTCGCAAGACACATACAACTCCGCCGCCTCTTTCATCCCGCCCACTCTCCACACCTACTACCTCATCACTACACTCAGAGATCGACCGCCTCACTCAGGCGCAAGACGAGCTGTCCGCACACGTCCGTAACCTCGAGCGCAACTATCACGACGTCCTCGTCGAGATGGTCGGCTTTCAGCGGAATATGGCACAGCAGGACGGCCTGATGCAGGGTTTAATACAATACTTCCTGCAGCTGGAGAATTCAAGGGACGGCACTCCCTTGAACACTACGCCGTTGCCCCGAGACTGGGGCGCTACCGTAAACGCCGCGGCGGGAAAGTATTCATTATAGATCGGGCACATTCTCGACAGACAGCATGAAGGGACGATCAGTGCACTGTATAATATATCCTGGTATTCATTCTCTTCTTCCACAGTGCACGCTTTGTTGAAGAGTTGTACCAGTGAACCCCACCCATCTCTATAGCTCTAGCCTTCTCCTTGAAACTAGTACCTAAGCTATGTATAATATCTCTCAAATCAGGATCCGTATTTATCGGAGGCGGCACATAATGCACAGGTGAACAACGCCGAAGGCGTTCACTGGCGGCTTCAATACTCAGTACTCACTGCATTCAGAGCGCGCCACATTGTGAACTTTAACCGGCATTACCGGGCCGTCCTAGGACTAATCATCACATCGACCGCGCTTCGTCTGAGAAACGAAATGACAAGATCGTCTGTCAGACTACTACTAGTGTGGTGAGCTTCAAGATAGAGCGAGCTGTCCAAGTGTGTTCCACCGCCCTTCCCTAGGTATCTCTAATCCTGATTTTCTTGTCGAAGTAAGCATTTTTAGGTTAAGTTCGTCGAGTTAGGTTGAGTTGAAGCCATAGCAGCGACGCTTGGCAACTGCCAGTGTAGATTACACGTCCTGCTGTCACTTTCGCTCTTCAACTAGATCCCCGCTCTTCCTTGAGGTTGACCTACGTTATAATCTCTAGCAACCGGGTTTTGCCAACTTGGCCACGCAATTGCGCATTCCACATGACGACTCTTGACGTGCGTCTTCCCGTAGCTATGGATCGCTTAGCGGTATACATACTCTTGTTGAATCCAATATTGACAGACGAGTCTCATCGTCCCCTCCGGCTTTCCGTGTGCATAAGCAGTGACACGGTCAAGAAGAGCTACAGCTCCACTGCTTGTTGGGCTTGTTTCCGCGATTGATAGAAGTGTACAAGTATTATATTACGCGGGAATATGTAGTAAGGAATACAGAATTGCCCAATTTTTAGTAGTCATAAACTCCGTGGACAAGGAAATTTTGGTTCATGAATACTCGTAACCAACGTTCAACTCTTACACCTCTTTTCAACACTTGAAAACGGTGAGAAATAGTGTTACAATGCTACAGTGCAGAAACGAGAAAGTAAAAACCCGGAATAAAACATGAGATATATGTGCGAAAGATAGCAAGGATAATAGCAACGATATTCTACGGAGAGAAAATGACCTTGGCAACCTTGGGAAGGATTAGGAAAGGAAGCATAACGAAATGAAGAGACTCACACTATCAAGAAGCAGCTTGACCTCAGGAGCGATGTTGATGAACTCTTTCGTCCAGAACTGGTACTTGGTCGTGTTGCGAAGGAGCTCGATGAAGGTCGCCAATGCTCCCCAAGGGTGAGGTCGATGTACAATGAAACGCTCCAAAAGCACCTTCGTGAGAACCTCCCTGAACCGATCGTCTTGGACCTCGACGAAAAGATGGAGGAGAAGGGAGCTGAACCAATGCGTATGAGCGTTGGGGTAGCGTAAGTGAAGCACGATAGCGCTGAGGAGATGATGTTGGCCTACAAATATGACGTCAGTACAACGCTAACGTGAGAAGAATGCACGACGAAGCATACCTTCAACATCTAGACTCGAGGCCAGGTATTGCAAAGCGACGACACCAGGATCGCCAGCAACAAACACCGGCGAGCCACTGCGAGCTTTAGTTTGAGCAACCGACGAGACACCAATGTACATGACAATGGAGTTGATGAGCGATAAATTATAGTTTTCGTTGGATCCGTCAGGAACTGGGATCAGCTTGAGGCGATCCTTGAGAGTGGGTAGGAATGACGGGGAGCCGCGGTTGAGCAGGAATTGATCGAGATGTCCTCTCAAATCGCCACTCTTCAATCCAGAAGTGAAATCGGAAAGGATGGGAGGTATAATGCCGGTTTCCGGAATGTTTTCCATGCTTTGGCCGCGGAGATGAGGGTCGGGTAGGATGATAGATGATGGGAAAGCGCTGAGAATGATATTACGGAGTTGGATGCAACGGGGAGGAATTGCATCGCAGAGAGTAAAGTAGTACTCGCTCAGGAATTCGGGGAAGTCGTGAAGTAAAACCAAGAGGATGCGCAGAGCGCCACGATAAAGATCTTGCGCAGCATGCTGAAGATCGGCATCTCTCAAGAATGGCGCTAGGAATTTGAAGAGCGAGAGCAACAGCTTATGGAAAGCCGACCAGCCCTAGAGAGAAAACTCAGCATCGCATTCGACGTTACAATATGGTTCCACAAACCTCTCTGTTCTCTGACAGCAACAATTTCGGCATGTACAACCTATGCGAGATCAAGCACATCCACGAGAAGGAGAAGCCTGGGAAATAAGTTGGTTGCAGTGAGCTGAAGGCATCACTGGAATGTGTGTTTAGGTAAATAAGTAGCGCCGTATTAAGAAGAATATTCACCTGAGCGCAAGAAGCAACTGGAAGTACGCTGATCCAAGTTGAACCTCCATAGAATGGAAATCGTTTATCAGACTCGAGAAAAATCTGAAGAATGGTTTCTGCTGGAAGTTCACGCCCTGTTCTTCGTGCATGTTGGCTAAGACCAACACAAAGATCGAGAGAATCTTTGTCAGATAGTGCACTTTTGCTTGGTCGTTGTTGACGCCGGTTGCGTCGCCGTGGTACTTGATCATGTAGGTAATCAGCCTCGACAACGCGTCCAAGGCCTGGAAGGATGCGCTGTTGGGAGCGTACTTGATATAGCTGCTCACACTGGACTCTGCACAGACACGGAAGAAAAGTGAGGACATTTCTTCAGCCTTCAGTATGCCCTGTTTCGTCAACTGTGTGATGAACGGCACGAAGCTCTTTTCCGGAGAATGTGAGCGCTGGAAGATGAGCACCCATTGATGGAACCAGCCGACGAGTTTCTCTCGCATGTCGCTATCCGGCTTTGTGGAAGGAAGACGTGCCGGGTTCTCAACTGCGAGCTGTCGACGCGAGCCACCTAAATCCTCTAATAGTCGGTTGACCCTAAGTAATCATGAGTACTTTGAGACGTGGAAGGGAACTAGAATTTACTCTTCATTGACTTTTCCGGCTTGAGATAACTGCCCAAGAACCTCCAGAGTCGTCGCGAATTGGCTTTGAGTGAGAATAGGAGGGTCAGTTGAAAGGCATTGTCTGATCAAGTTTGCCGCGAAGAGCAGAAGGCTAGGTCGCGGGTCGGTGTAAAGAGACTTCGCAAGCTGCTGATCTTGTAAAGTAATACTCAGCAAGCCGCTCGCCAGAAGAGTGACGGTGACCGGGACATTGAGTTTTCGCTGTTCAACTGTTTAGTAATCGTCGGATACTTATAAGAACTGCATACCTCGTCCTCAGCATAGAGGAGCCAGTTGATAGCCTCCTTAGCAACGTCTTCATAAGTTCGACAGAGTTGATCCAACAGGGTGACATAGACATCTCTGCCCAACTGTGTAGGTGTCTTGTAGAGAAGTTGCACGATCTTTTGCGAAAATGCAAGTGGTGTCCTTGCGCGATCGGCACTCTCTAGCGTCAGGTAGATGACCTGCCGCACCAAATGACGAACATCATGGTTTTGAGGTAAAAGGCTGAAGGTCTGATTCGGGATCTGTATCATCACGCTTTCTAGGTCGCGAGAGATAACCTAAAAATGGGTGAGACGGCTGTTGAAATTGTCTAAAGAGATCGTCTTACATTAAATCGGTCCATGGCCTCTTGATGGCTGATGTACGGCTGGTTCATAGCGGAATCAGGTGCGGGAGAAGGCGTGTAAGGGTTGTAGGAGATTGCTGAACCGGGTCGACTAGCGACTCTACGTCTTGCGGGATCAACGCCTAAAAGCACAATGAGTCGGGCATCCTTGATTCGTGACGAAGACTCAAAGACTCACCAAAGTCGTCATAAACGATAAGCTGGTTGTTCTGAACGCCGCTTGGTCGGATGCGTAAGGGGTCGGGCAGGGAGTTTGAGAAGGTGGTGTGTTGCGCGCCTGGCGCCCAGAAGACTTGGCCTCTCATCTACTCATAGGTTAAAGATGATACAAGAGAACAAACAAAGACCGACCTCGCGATGACGATGACGAGCTTCATATTGATCTGCGAAAGCTTCATCAACATCTGTAATCGCACGCTCCATGGCAGCTTTCTCGATGGCTGAACATGCGACCTCTAGATTGTCCTGTACCAATATGAGAGTAACTTGGTCTTGCTGAACGACTTCTGTGAAGCCAGCTTCGACCAAATAGGTTCGCAGATGATTAGCCAGATTGCTCTTGAGCGGCTCTTTGCACGTTACTAATGCCAAACTTCCAGCGAGCTTCTGGGCCATCAAGTGCGAAGCCTTTCGCAGCTTGTCTTCGTTGGGCTCGGTGGCAAAATCCTTCACCACTAACTCCCTCGTCGAAATGCCGGCGATAGTGACAGATCGCTCTACAACGGGAAGAATAATCTATGCAATTTATGTTAGAATATGTATGGGTAGTTGCAAATGCGCTCACATCTCGGACGGACCGGTCGACCGCAAGTTGAACCGCTCGCTTGAATGTCGGATTGAGATTCAAAGGTGAGAGTTGAACATTGACGTGTACATGCATCGTTAATGCCGAGAGGATTGACTCGATATGTCCACCCAAGGGACGCTGGGTTTCTGCAGGACTCGTAGGACCGAGAGGAAGGACCTGTGAATCGCCCCCGACCATATGCGGGGTCGGGTCGTAGTCACCCCCAATGGGAAGGGAGTTGATATCTGATACATATTCCGGGAGCGGGGGACCAGCTAGACTGTCATTGAGAGGCCTGTTCCTGAGGATAGACGTCGCTTCGACGGTGCCAAGGTCGATTTCGAGCGATGTGCACAACAGCTCAATCTCGAATTTCGGGTTCAAGCGGAGCTCGGCGAAGAAGTAGAACTCGGCGAGAAGACTGATGACCGCCATTAACCACGGATTGGTGTTCTTGAAGACCCTGGACTTCGAGCAGCCCTCGAGCGTCTTGCAGACAAACGGCAAGGCGACATGTAGCCGACCGCTCTCGTAGCCTTCAATAAGAAGATCCTTGAACGAAATATTCTTGTGCTTGATCGGCTTATCGCGCGCCAGAGTGATGGAACCCAACCATGAACCCACGTTTTTCAAAGCATTCCTCTCCGCTCCAGATTGCATCGTCCTCTCCGAATTCAGCATGTTCATGGACTTGACAATCGTTTCGTGGAGGATGAATTTTGCAAGTATCTTCGAATCCAAGGCGTCAAGGAAACGAAGGTAAAGGGAATGATTGTTGGGCTCTGAGCTAATCCGTTGGTCGACAAGATAGTTCGCGAACCATCTTGAGTGTTCCTCCAGGAAAAGGCCCTTCATGTCGTTCAGCTTCGAGTCAAAATTACTCGGCGCCAAGTTATTGACGATGAATAGAATCTTGTCTGAGAGTTCCTCTGGAGGTTCCTCGATGGATTCGGTGATAGGATCAGGACGTATGGATGTAAATGCTGCTACCGTTTCCGATGGTTGCCCAATAGTCAAAGTTCTGACGTCTCCGTTCACATAGCCTTCGGCCGAGGAAGTGGCAAGATAGCGTTGGATGCTGGTTACCAACTCCGGTTTAGCTTCGGCCAACGCTGGAATTTCGATGAGCTTCTCGCAGAGGGGCCGCCACTCCGCGAGGCGGTTTTCGAACCGATTGAGAGATTGGAGACCGAACTTGAATAAATTCGTTTCCGGAGGACACTGTAACGCATCCAAAACGTAGCGCATGGCGATGCCAAGGGGGATAGAGTCGATAAGTTGATGATGAATGAGAGAGCCGAAAAGATATCCCGTCATGGACAACTCCCGGGCTGGATAGTAGGATTGGAAGAATTTGTACTCGTCGAAAAGGAAATGAAGCATGCACGAGAAAACTTCATGGTCGCGGGGATTGGTGGATTCTTTTTGGCGCTGCAGCTGGGCAATGACCTCGTCGATGGTGATGCTCTCGTCATACATTTGCTTGTATATGCCGTCGACCTCTGTCTCAATCTCGGCCGAGTAGTTCACCACAGTCGTTCCAGGTTCAACATCCGACCCCGGGATAAGACTCATGAGTCGAGGATGAATCTGTAAACAGAAGTTGCGGACTTCCATGCTCCGTTGCAGATCATCCTGATCCATTAGGTTTGAGCTGGACGATAAGTCAGTTGAGAAAATTGACACACAAGAGGACCGCTACCTGTTACGAAGAACCCTTAGGATAATTGTGATAGTACCTGCACTAAGCGACATGGTGCGGCTCTCGATGGTTGGCTCCGAGATGCGAGCAATCTTCTCATTTTGCATTTTGTCCTCGAGGAACTCGACAATGGCATGAAGGAATTCAGCACCATGATTGGTTACGTTGTCAGCGAGCCATTTATCCAAGTTGAGATATTCTCGGCGCGACGCGAGAGCGGCGACGTCGAGTGCAAAGGCAAAAGGCCGAACCTCAAGCAAGGCTTCGAGTATCTTCAACACCTGTATAAGTCACGCCTCGAATTCCACGGCAAGACTAGGCATACCTTGAGATCTTGAGCCACATCGAGGATACGAGTAATGTTCAGAGGATTCTCGGTATAGAAATCTCGGAACGCATTCGTAAGATACGTGGGCTCAATCTGCCAAATTCTCATGAACACCAGTTGATGATTGGGATGCCCACCCAAAAACATGGCCAAGAGTTTACGGGAATATTCCAGACGAATCTCGTTCCATTTTGGGTCCTAGGAATAAGAATAATGATAAGCAAGCATTCGAGAGCAGAAACATAAACGTACAGGCACTTGGAGGAGTCCCATATGAACAAGTTCGGCGCTGATTTTGATTGCCTTGTCCAGCATCTCACGAACGCAGTTCCTGATCTCTTGAGAGTCGGAATCTGCAAGCCGTACAAGAACCTCGAAAAGCTCCAGAGAATTCCACGTATGACCTTGAACATTGGCAGCGAGCGCCTTGATAGTAGGGCTTGCTATCGCAACATCGTCGACTGTTACTATTCGCCGTCCGGGTAACTGTACAAAGTTGAAGGTGTCAGCGGGGAGGGAGAGAAGGGCATCAAGAAGGCGGAGTTGGTAGAGATGGTTTGACCATACGGTCCAGAAACCAGTGACGGCGTGGGGTTCTTCATTACGTGGACAGTTGAGGAGGATAGCGATGAGGAGTTTGAGGGTCGCGGTATCAACCCCAGCTCGGTCAGGACGGTCAAACGACTGTATGACTGCCGCCCAGTTAATCGTTGTCGGCTATGAAACGATGAGTACGAAGTATAAGAACAAAAGTTGAAACGCACGAAAGAGGCCAAGGCTTTCACTAGCGATGTTGGATCACACAGGGTCGTTCCCTCGGTGGCATGGCGCGCCAAAGTCGAGACCATGTCCAACACCTGAGCATCGCGAGGTGGACTTGCGTCCGTCATGCCAAACCGAGTGAAAACGGCCCGTACAACATCCTGGTCACTTGTCAACTCCGGACCGAGCTGCAAAAGTAATTGGACTAGTGTGGTTCCGGGGGGGAGACTGTAAAAGACGGTCAGAGTGGCGGGACACGTAGAGCTGACGACTAACCTCAAAGTCGGCAGTATGTGATGCAGCATGGGGAACACCGTGTCTCTACCATACTTGGACTGCGCGGCAAGTATGAGGGCGTTGCGCTCCTGGTAATCCAGTATGGGAGACCCTGGAGAATCCAATGAAAGCAAGTTGGAGAGCAACTTTGCCACTTGACTAGGAGACAAATCGGCGTGGTCAAAGGATGGATTGGAGTGGTAGAGAGTTGTCATCGCCTCTTTGAATTCCGTCTTTATGACTGACACGGCCTGGTTTACGAGTTCCTTGCGTGTTGCTGAAGCAAGTGATGAGGCAAGAACAAGTCGCTCGAGAGGGTTGAGGCCAATGCGTTCCACAAAGCGAATAAAGTCAAAATGACGAAAGATATCGCCTTCTCCTTTGTCTATGCCGTCGCGAAAACGATCTGCAAGAAAAGGGTCGCGTGCAAGTCGTTGGGTTTCCTGGAGTAGAAGACGGAGAGTGAGGGAACTGCCCGAGTCGAATGAAGAAGGGGTAGAGCTGCCGGTATTGCGTGACTGAGAATGAACGATTAACCGGCGGATGAAATGCAGGTAGGTGTCTATGCCATGCTGCTCTGAGAGCTGTGATGGGCGCGGGGGTCGGTAGGCGTCGGCGCATCACAAAAAATGACACGTACCGAGCGAATCTCTATTTGGTTCC
>QLPD01001304.1:0-12036 GCA_003314085.1 Hymenopellis raphanipes | reverse complement strand
TGGCGGGTAGGCTTCCCAATTGGGCTGGGAGGGAGGGATATAGTCACATGATCAAAAAAGCGGACCAGCTAGGGCCTACCCAAATGGGTAGGGGTGAGGATAGCCATCAAATGTGCCTGGGATTGATGGGAGATGATCAGTGGGATCTGGGATTGATGGGGGATGATCAGTAGGGTCCAGGATGGGTGGTAGTACCCTATTTTAGGCGCATTTTTGATCAGGTGATCAATAAGCAGGATGGGGTGGCCAATAATGAATGCTGCTATTGGGGATGGCTATGAGGGGGATGACCCTTGTCTTATGTTTTTTTTAGGCTGGGAATTTAGTGGTGTAAATGGTTTTTCAATAGGTTCAATAGTTAAGGAGATATTAAGGAATCAAAAAAAGCGCCACAGATCAAATAGATCTGGTAGGCCTTATACTTATACCCATGACCTGTAACTTTGGGATCCCATAGAGGTACTATAGATCGATGTCTGATACAATTTCTAGGTTATTCCATCCTAGGGTTCAAGAGATATGCCAGAACGAGTAGATCAGGCTTCTTGGGGGTATAGCATGGGAACCTGTAATCCTGAGGACCTAGGACTTTGATACTTCATTTATATAAGTAGTAAAGCTCTATTGGTGGTGAGGACAGGCCACCCAATCCATTAGCCCATCTATAGATAGGTCCCCAGTTCTGTATTAGCCATTTTCGCATTTTTGGTTATTTAATATATAGCAGGGAGCCTAAATTAGGGCCAGCCACCTTCAGACACTTATTTATGACTATTCTACAAAAGGAACCATGTCATTTGGGTGAGAGGCCAGTGCTTTAGCCCTTAGTCTTCCTCCTCACCGGAGTTTTGATCAAAATTTCCATGCTCTAGGCAGAGGATCGTCTACTCAATTCTTCATGTCCTACACATGCTACTGACTCCATTTCTTTTGTAGGACGTGTATTTATGTTATATATATGATATCCAGGTGTTAGATCAGTAATTTATTGAAGTGATCAGGTCAGGAAGTCGTCCATAGATCTGTACTACTAGTTTGCCACTATTAAAATGAACAATACTCTTCTACTATTAACAGGAGTTATGGAATGCGAGCTGAATATTGTTATTGAAGTGATATGGAAGGTATCTCATCAGTCATCCAGGTAGTACTTATGTAGTATGACCTGTTCAGCCATTGGAAGCAGTTATGCAAGAGTTAGGCTACTGCATATTTGAACTTTCTTACCTTTCACCTACAACATATGGGGGACACCCATAACTTCATCCAATATGATATAAATGGATGACTGAACAGTTTTCAGACCTCTCTTTATAGTAGGACATGAGGTATCTCTGTCTGAAGGTGGTATAGACTGTCTATCCAGCTGTGAACGACTTTCTGACCTGATCACTTCAATAAATTACTGATCTAACACCTGGATATCATATATATAACATAAATACACGTCCTACAAAAGAAATGGAGTCAGTAGCATGTGTAGGACATGAAGAATTGAGTAGACGATCCTCTGCCTAGAGCATGGAAATTTTGATCAAAACTCCGGTGAGGAGGAAGACTAAGGGCTAAAGCACTGGCCTCTCACCCAAATGACATGGTTCCTTTTGTAGAATAGTCATAAATAAGTGTCTGAAGGTGGCTGGCCCTAATTTAGGCTCCCTGCTATATATTAAATAACCAAAAATACGAAAATGGCTAATACAGGACTGGGGACCTATCTATAGATGGGCTAATGGATTGGGTAGCCTGTCCTCACCACCAATAGAGCTTTACTACTTATATAAATGAAGTATCAAAGTCCTAGGTCCTCAGGATTACAGGTTCCCATGCTATACCCCCAAGAAGTCTGATCTACTCGTTCTGGCATATCTCTTGAACCCTAGGATGGAATAACCTAGAAATTGTATCAGACATCGATCTATAGTACCTCTATGGGATCCCAAAGTTACAGGTCATGGGTATAAGTATAAGGCCTACCAGATCTATTTGATCTGTGGCGCTTTTTTTGATTCCTTAATATCTCCTTAACTATTGAACCTATTGAAAAACCATTTACACCACTAAATTCCCAGCCTAAAAAAAACATAAGACAAGGGTCATCCCCCTCATAGCCATCCCCAATAGCAGCATTCATTATTGGCCACCCCATCCTGCTTATTGATCACCTGATCAAAAATGCGCCTAAAATAGGGTACTACCACCCATCCTGGACCCTACTGATCATCCCCCATCAATCCCAGATCCCACTGATCATCTCCCATCAATCCCAGGCACATTTGATGGCTATCCTCACCCCTACCCATTTGGGTAGGCCCTGGCTGGTCCGCTTTTTTGATCATGTGACTATATCCCTCCCTCCCAGCCCAATTGGGAAGCCTACCCGCCACCTGGAGGGATCCTACCCATTTAGGAATAGCCCAGCTGCGCTACCAGGCAGGTGGGGGGGAGAGACAACTAGTTATTCACTGTCTCTTACAGACTCTGTAGGATATAGGAAACAACTAGTTGTTCAGCCCCTACAGTATAGGAGGACAACTAGTTATCAGTACTGCATAGGGTGGTCAAGAATGAGTATCCACTTCCGCTCATCCCAGAACTCATCGACAAGCTCAAGGGCGCTCGCATCTTTTCTAGAGACCTCAACGAGTCCGACGTGAGTCAGACTCGCGACTCGTGACGTGAGTACTCACGTCAAAAAAGGTCCTGCTCAGACTCGCGTCGGACTCGACTCGCAGTGACTCACGAGTCATCGCGAGTCTACTCATGAGTACTCGCCACGAGTGCGAATCATCACGAATACTCACGAGTACTCGCGAGTGCATGTGCCCTCTAGTATTCATGCACAGTGATCATCCCTGGGCAATGGCACAGGGACAATCAGCTGAGCATGATGATGGGGTGAGGGTGATGCTAGGAGGGTGGAAGGGGGTTGAGGAAGTGGTAGTGGATTGGTGGTGGTGGTGGTAGTGGATTGGTGGTGGTGGTGGTGGTGGTGGTGAAGGAGCAAGGCGGGTAGTGCAGACAAGAAAAACTGACCTTCAATCCCATCACCGCCGCTGTCCACCACACGGAACAGTGGTTCCTCCTTCGTGACGCGCGCTCTTGCATGCTTGTTGGCGTCGTTATCCCGCTCACTCAGCGCAATCCTCTACCCATTCTCGTTGCCGCGTCCTTGTCATCCAGTCTTCGTGGCGTCCAGGCGATGTGGTGTCCAGTCATGGCGGTGTCCAGAGGTCGTCTCCGTCATAATCATCGTGACGATCCAGGTGCTGTTGTCGTCGTCGTTGAGGAGTCATCACGGCCCAGTGATCCTCATCTGCTGCGGGCGCAGAGACGGCAGCAGCAGGCCCGGCATAAAACCAAAGCCAGAAACACACCCCACAGGCTGCCTGACAATCGTCAGGGCAGCAGGAGCGACAATCGTCGCATCCTGGGTGGTCGTGGTGGTGGCGAGAAGAGAGAGCGATGACCCGATCAGACGCTTATGCGTCCTTTCGGATCTCGGCCCGGTACGCCGAATCGGGCGAAATAGTTGCGTATGGCTCGTTTGAGCAATGCAAGAGCCCGTTTGACTAGATAAAAATTTGTAAATTCAATTAAAATATATCTCTAAACATTTGCGAGTCATTGTGTAGTGACTCGCGTGAGTACTCGCGCGCAGAAGATCGATACTCACACTCGTACTCGGACTCGTCACCATGTGACTCGCGAGTCCCACGAGTGCAAACTCCGAGGTGCCCGAGGCGAGTCGAGTCCTGGCAAGACTTGCGGACTCGTGGACTCGTTGAGGTCTCTAATCTTTTCTAAGATCGACCTTCGTTGGGGTTATAATAATGTGCGTATGAAGGAAGGAGACGAGTGAAAGGGAGCCTTCAAGACTAACTGAGGGCTCTTTGAACCAACGGTCATGTTCTTTGGACTCATGAACTCCCCAGCGACCTTTCAGGCGATGATGAACAGTATCCTCAAGGATCTCATCGATTCTGGGAAGGTCGTCGTCTACATGGACGATATCCTGATCTTCACCGAGACCCTGGAAGAGCACAGACGCCTTGTACGAGAGGTCCTGCAGCGTCTCCAAGACTATGACCTTTACGCCAAACCAGAGAAGTGTGTCTTCGAAGCTGAGTCTGTCGAGTTTCTAGGACTTATCATTTCTCACAACGCACTTCACATGGACCCAGTCAAAGTATCCGGCGTAGCGCAGTGGCCGACTCCGCGTCGGGTCAAGGATGTCCAAGCCTTCCTTGGGTTCGGAAACTTCTACCGACGATTCATCAAAGACTTCTCGAAGATTGCCCGACCACTGTTCGATCTTACCAAGAAAGATCGGGTATGAGATTGGAGTTCCGCCGCCCAAACGGCCTTTCAGGCTCTCAAAGATGCGTTTACCTCTGCTCCTGTTCTAATCATGCTGGACCCTGATAAACCCTATCGCGTGGAAGCAGACGCATCCGACTTTGCGACCGGAGCCACGCTCTACCAGCAGGGAACTGATGAGCAATGGCATCTGTGTGCATTCCTATCCAAGTCTCTCAACGAAACCCAACGCAACTACGACATTCACGATAAAGAACTTCTTGGCATCATTCGAGCACTAGAGGATTGGCGACATTACCTTGAAGGTGCACGCCACAAGGTCGAAGTCATCACTGACCACAAGAACCTGGAGTACTTTACCCAGTCTCAGAAGCTGAGTCGTCGTCAAGCCCGATGGGCGTTATTCCTTACACGCTTTGACTTTGAACTGATTCATAAATGAGGAACCCTGAATCATAGCGACCCTCTCTCTCGACAACCAGATTATAAAGAGGGGGTCGAGGATGATAACGCAGATCGCGTACTGCTTGATCCCACATTCTTCCGCATTCGTGCTGTATGCCCAAGCGCAGTAACGTCCATTGGAGATAGCGAGCTGAGAAAGCGAATTCGAGAGTGTCCATCGAAGGACAAGGAAGTTCTCAGTGCGTTAGATGTCATTCTTAATAATGGACCTCGTTCGCTGGTTAAGAATCTACAGGAATGGAACTACGAAGAAGGCCTAGTATTCTTCCGAGGAAAGGTTTACGTTCCCAAAGACCTTGCCAAAGACGTCGCACTTCGTCGAGATATCATCAAGATGTACCATGACTCAGTCGTTGCTGGACACCCTGGGCGTTATAAGACCTATGAACTTGTGAGCCGCGAGTTCTGGTGGCCAGGCATGTCTGTTTTCATCTGCGACTACGTGCGAGGCTGCCCCACTTGTTAGGTTACCAAGGTCAACAACCACCCACCACACGTCCCCCTAGTCCCCAACGAAATTCTCACTCGACCCTTCAGTACTATCACTAGCGACTTCATTGTTGGACTGCCCGAGTGTGATGGGTATAACGCCATCCACTGCTTCGTCGATCGATCTATGAAAGGAGTCGTTGTCACCCCATGTCGCGACACTGTAGACGCCGATGGTATGATCGATCTCCTCCTGAACAATACCTATCGACAATATGGACTCTGGGACAAGATGATCACTGATCACGGTCCCCAGTTTGCTAGCCAAGTCATGCAAGGAATCCACAAACGCCTTGGTATTGTCTCCGCTCTTAGCACTGCCTACCATCCCGAGACGGACGGCGAGACCAAACGGTACAATCAAGAGCTAGAGCAATACCTGCGCGTGTTCTGCAATTACCACCAGGATGATTGGGTTAAGCACCTTCCCTTTGCCGAGTTCTCCCATAACGTTCGCATTCACTTTGCTACAGGAAAGTCGCTGTTCGAGTTGCTACATGGATTCCTTCCACGACTATTCCCACCACTCCGCACCGACTCGCATCTTCCAGCACTCAAGTCCCGCCTAGAGACGTTGAAGAAGTTACGAGAAGAAGTAGAGGCGAGTTTGAAGAGTGCTGCCGAAGTTATGAAGGCACAACATGGCAACCAGTTACCACCTACTCAAACATCCCACATTCAAGGTCGGGGATAAGGTGTTGCTCGATAGAAAGAATACCGCGACAACGAGACCCAAAGCTAAGTTGTCAAACAAGCGTTACAGTCCATTCGAAATCACTGAAGTCCTCGGCACAGTGAACTTCCGCCTCAGACTACTGAACAATTGGCAGATCCACAACATATTCCACGCTTCCCTCCTCATTCCCTGGGTCGAGACCGATGCTCACGGCCCTCCCCTTCCTTCCGAACTCCCTGATCTCGAGAGCGGCACCAAAAAGTTCGATGTGGAGGCCGTTTTAGATTCACGCAAGCCGAGCAATGGACGAGGAACGAGCTACTTGGTAAAGTGGCTCGGTTATCCTAGCTCCGAGAACACTTGGGAGCCAGCGTCCAACTTTAACGCTTGGGCGAAGGAGCTGGTCTATGAGTTCCACTGACAAAATTCCACTGCCTATCGCGCTCCCACCGCTGATGATACCCCTCCTCGAAGAAGCACACGGACTCGTACCCCTCGTACACGCGCACTTTTTGGCCTAACGATGGGCAACATTTGGCGCTCTACCGTGACGCCTGTGCTCCAGGCGCAAGCACAGCCTAAAGAGGGGGTATTGTCACGAATTGCCTTTCTCGTGACCTAGCGTTCACCGGTCCGGACCCTGGACCCGGGTTTATTGCGGTCTCATTTCTGGCCAGTTGGCCCAAACCTTGACCGCATTAGTAGCAGTGCTAAGTCATGTGACTCTACCAAGATCCGGATGCGCTGCTTAGTATTCCACCTTATCATATGCTCTTCCATTCTAGGTTTTCCTTTTGTTATCACAGCTACCGACTCCACGTATATATGCATGACCATTGTAGATAGTTCCCCACTCTGTCCTCTTTTGTCTCCGTACTACACAGCTCTCTCTGTACTATGTCGAGCTAGCACAGCGTCTCTTATGCTTATCCTATATTATTCTTATCGCTTCCCTCTCCCATCGCTCCCCTCGTCGCGGCCCGAGCGGTCTTGTGCTCACGTGGTCACTGTTCTTGACAGACTGTCACAGAATCCTTGAAGGATGAAGTATGGCAGATGCTGGAGAGGAATAAGGAGGCATTTGGCTTTGACGGGCGGTTAGGTTATGTCTAAAATTCGTACTCCGGCCGGTCAAGAACCTATTTCGGTCCCGATGTACAATGCGTCACCAGCTAAACGCGCCGTCATAGACTCTTAGCTGGATGCTTAGTTTTAGAGACCTCAACGAGTTTCCGGGTCACAAGGAAACTTGAGTACTCGATCCGGCCGGGGGTCTTGGTTACTCGACTCGTTTGATCCGCAGATCAACAACGAGTCGGATCACCTACGGATCGCGAGTACGGCCTTGGAGGTGTGAGTACTCGTCGCGAGTACTCGGTTGTACTCGCAATATTATAAATATATATTTAAACTATATTTACAAATTTTTTTCAACTTAAACGGACCCTTACGTCGCCCAAATGAGACGTTTGCGTAAAATTTTGCCAACTTCTCACGATCCGGCAATCGCCGAGAGGCCGCGTAAGCCTGCGATCGAGTCAGATCTCTTGCATCTCACCACCACGATCTGAGGAGTGACGATTGTCGCGCTTGCTGTCCTGACGATTGTCAGACAGCTGTGGGAGGTTTCTCTGGGTCTTGGCTCTGTCCCAGACCCGCTGCTGCTGTTTTTGCGACTGCAGCAGCAGACCAGGACGACGACTACGACTACAACCGCGACCACACGTCAAGAACGACGACGATGACGACCACCACCAGCACCACCACTACGACCACCATTGGCACCACCACCACCACCACCACCGCCACCGCTGCTGCTACCGCTGCCACTGTTCTCACCACCACCACTGTTCCCACCATCACCACGCCCATAACCACCCCTCCCACCATCACCACGCCCATAACCACCCCTCCCATCACCCCACCACCACCACACCACCCTCAGTTCGTGCTCATGCACAGCTGAGTGTCCCCGTGCCATTGCCCGGGGATGCTCGCCGGGCATGAATGAACTTTGGGTAGTTGGAGGGGGATGATCCGCGAGATCCGTTGAAAACCCAGATCACGCGCGAGTATCCGCAAACCTCGCGAGTACTTGACTCATTTGACTCACGAGTCAACGCGGGTCGAGTCAAATGCGGATCATGAGTCGAGGCTTTTGGCCTCGAGTACTCGCCACACGGATCGCGAGTCAGACCCGGATCTGACTTGTTGAAATCTCTACTTAGTTTGCTCAAGACGTGATTGAACCGTCCACCAGTTCATGGGCAGCACCCGTTGTAATAGTATAACGCCATGGGAAGGCTAGATTCTGTGTCGATTATCGAAGGCTGAACAAGGTCACTGAGTCAGACGAGTTTCCCATCCCTCGACAGTCAGATGTTCTGAGTGCTTTGTCTGGCGCCACTGTCATGTCATCGCTGGATGCTTTATCCGGCTTTACTCAGTTAGACATGGATGTGGATGACATCCCCAAGACAGCGTTCCGAACTCACTGAGGCCTTTTCCAGTTCAAGAGGATGCCTTTCTGTCACCATTCTTATGGAGTTTCTGTCTGGTGTATATCAATGATATTGTGGTTTATTCGCGTTCGTACGAGGAGCATATCATTCGATGTAAACATGGATTCCAGGGGTAGGGAGCATTTTCAGAGGCCTCTGCACGCCCCACACCTCTCCTCCATCCTTCTCTCACCTTCCTGCATAAGGAAGTTAAATCAGCTAGCTTTATTTGAGTTAAACTGAGTCAAACCGTCATCTGGTCAAAGAATTGCCTTTTTTGATCAAAGGCTCACTCCCTGCTGCTTCTACTGCAGCCTACCTCCCTTCCAGTCATTGACCTACACTTACCTAGCCTGTGTTTGGTGTTGCAGTAGCAACAGAGGCCACTCCTAGGGTGCTCTAGGATGTGTAAGCTTGATGACTAATACTCTGCTCCTTTGCCTTTTACCATCATCTTCTCTCTGAGGCAAGCAGATTATTATCCCTCCAGTCCTCTTGCTCAGGACTGATGCCACACCCCTTTAGAGCACTGTCTGAAGCCCCCTAGCCAGCCCAAAACCAGTCCAGACAGGCCCAAAGTGCCCAATTTGTGGGAATTGCACACTTTTGCTCTGCCAGGCAAGCACTACTCTCTCTACTCAGTCCTCCTGCTCAGGGCTGATGGATAGACCTACTAGGAGCCTATTGCCACCATTTGCTACACCCCAAACTCGCAAATCCTGCCCCTGCTCCCAGTATGTGCTTATGTCTCATATCCAGCCATTCAATTCTGATGGCTTCTGTGCCCAGATACCCATTCCTTTTCAAGGACTCCTTATCAAGGACATCTCTGTGGGCTATCTGGTCACAGGTGTGCTCTCTGCACTGTCTCACTCCCATCTCTGCTAACCTGTGTTATCTGATCACAGTTAGCTTCGCTTTTTTGCGTCCCCATCCACCTCTCCCACAATATCTATATTTCATGTATTATCTACATTCTATATACTGTAAGGCACTTTACGATACGCTGAATTGATGAGGCCTCTTGGGGTCTGTTTTGGCCTAACTCTGTGTGAACTAAAAGCATAGGCCACTTAGACCAAGTTCTTACTGCAATCCGTCACGCTGGAGTAACACTATCGCCAAAGAAGTGTCATCTATTCTATGACATAACCAGTTATTAGGTCATAAAGTAACTCGACTGGGCTTAGCCACGCACAAGCAGAAAGTAGAAGCCATATTGGATATCGCACGACCTACTCGAGTTTCCGACTTACAGATCTTTATAGGAATGGCCGTATATTTTAAGGCGTTTATCCCGTACTTTGCCGATCGATGCACGCCATTATTCAATTTGCTCAAGAAGAGGACTCCTTGGCAGTGGGAAGCAGAGGAAGAAGAAGCGTTCGAGTCAGTGAAATCAGCCTTAGCCTCTGCTCCGGTCTTAGCGCATCATGATGAGAATCGTCCTTATAAGCGGATGCCTCAAATTTCGCCTTAGGATGCGCTCTGCAACAAGTGCAGCAAACTGAAGTCGGTGAGCTATGGGGAACTAAGGCATATGAAAAGCTAGAGCAAGCTTACGATGCGAAGGAACCTGTTCCTCGACTCTTCACTGTCTTGAAGTCGAAGCAAGATGATACAGACTATACTCAAGAATGGGCTGAGACATTAGATTCGACCAAGGTCTGGGTAGAGCGTGTCATCACCTACTATTCATGTCGATTCCGAGGAGCAGAATCCAGATATTCGGCAACCGAACGAGAAGCATTAGCAGCGAAGGAAGGATTGATCAAATTCTAGCCATATTTAAAAGGCACACGAGTATTACTGGTGACGGACCACTCAGCGCTACAATGGGCGAAAACATATGAGAACTCGAACTGTAGGCTAGCATCCTGGGGCATGGTATTTTCAGCATACGCTCCAGGTTTAGAAATTATCCATCGTCCGGGTCGTGTACACTCCAACGTTGATCCGCTCTCCCGACTAGCCAGAGAACCTCCATACCAAGTATCGCCAGAGGTTGAAGCAGACGCTGGCATAGGATTTAGGGCTTGAAACCTCTCAAGAAGAGGCTGTTCCAGCGCTGAGAGTTAACGAGGTCACTTTAGCAGAATTAGCTCAGTTCGCGGAGGTGAATGTAGCAACGCGCTCACAGAAAGCCACCTTGACCGAAGGACTGGACAACTCGACGGGTTTCATCTAGACCTGACCACGAGTGTCGGGTGTTTAAGAGTACACCCAGGTGTACCCGCACTCGGCACTCGAGTGTCGAGTGTTTGCCGCACTCGAGTAGAGTGTCAGCAAGAGTGTCTACTCGAGTGCGGGTGTCTGCCTCTGGGCCGCGAGTACCCATATGCAAACACCCGTGTAAACACTCGAGTATTTAGGTACCTATTTAAACTTAATTTATGAAAATTTTCACCCTAAACGAGGCCTTCCGTTGCTTAATACAGACATGCGTGAGAATTTATCGATATCCGGCTTTTCGGGCCGAGACCCGAAAGGCCGCGTAAGCATCTGATCGAGTTAGATCATTGTTCCCTTACCACCACGACAACTAGTCTCTTTCTCCCCGCCAACGACCAGGACCAGGACTGCGACCGCGACTGCAGTGACCACGGCGCATGACTCTGAGTCGACGTCCGTATTTATGGAGAGCGACTTTGAGTCGTCTCCATGGATATACTATCCATTGGACACGTAAGCCCTCGCGAATAAGGCAGCAGAATGTATATCGATCTTGGCGCCCGACTTTGAGTAGAGCAAGGCACGAGTATTTACCCGGGTGCACCCGATACCCGCCCGGCAAATACTTGCTGCCGGAAAGCTGGACTTGCCACCTGCTAACATACTTGCCACCCGCAGGTACTTCACCCGCAGGTGAAGTACCTGGCAAGTACTTGCCTCAAGTACTTGGCAAGTATTCTCCTGAAGTGGCCATTTTCGTGCGCGCCGACGACCCCCGAGCAATTGCGCAGGGGTTATCGACATACACGATACAAATTGCTCAAGCCCCAACTACTTGTGGAAGCAAGCACTGGGGTTGAGCAAAATGCTGAGCAGGGAGGGAGGTGAAGGTGTAGGGAGAGACTTCATGTGTGGAGACTGGGTGTGCAAGGAGACCGGACGGGTGTGCGAAAAGACGCGACGACGTGTGCGAGGAGAGGAGACAACGCGTTGATGTGCAGTATAGGAATACGCCAAGAAATACACACACTCAAATACACAAAAACAAAACAATCACTTGAAACTTCCGAAGTTTCTAATGGACAGGTACAAGTATCCGACCTTATCACCCGTAACGAATTACAACTTTAGCCAAGATTGAGTGACTCAAAAAGGTTCCAAACGGAGGGAGGTAGAGGTGTACTTCCTAAACTAACACAAGTGCAAGTTCGAGGGAGCTTGGGGAGTTAACTTGTGGGATTCCGGAAGAAGGGGTAGCTTCCGATGTCTTAGCCGAAAGGTTGACACGCAAGTATGCTGAGTCTCGAGGACTGCCGGTTGACTGTCTTGTGCACTCAATCTTCAACTCAACAGAATGCAGGGACCAAGATCGCCTTTGGGTACGTAAAGATCCGCGGGGCTTGGGTACGTTAA
>QLPD01001303.1:0-15050 GCA_003314085.1 Hymenopellis raphanipes | reverse complement strand
TCAGCCCAATCGTGATGAAAAACATCAGAGCCGCGAACGGGCAAAGGTAACGGTCGAACTCCAACACAAAGCCATGGTCGGGTTGCCAAACCACTGCGGGGTAGACAGAGATTACGGAAACTGCAGAATGTGTTTCCTCCCAGCTGATCCATGGAACAAGTTGTGTGGCGTTTATACAGAAGATGAATAGGGCTATTGGGACCGTGCAGACGATGTCGCTGAACACTATCCACATCAAGCGAGTATAACGTCCGGCTGTCAGACCGTGGTGGGCAGAAAGCATTCTGTCAAACATCTTTTGCCGCTTTCGAAATTGAATGAGGTTGAGGACTACAGAGAAAGCGTTAGTGGCATGATAAATTGAACTTGGGGGTACGTACCGCTGTACACCGCCGAAATGAACCCCACGATGACGGGCCACGAGTTGATGAGAAGCAGTGCAACCCATGTATTGTACATTACGATACGGCAGCCCAGATTTTCGTAGATAGCATAGCCCTGGCGTTGAGGGATGTATGCTAGTAGTATAGAACATCAAGAGTTGGGACCACATCCATTATCGAGATACAAATACTCACCTACGACTGCTTGAGCAACAGGGACGAGAATACACAGAGAAAGGTCGACGATCATTTCGCGATGCCGCTAATCCACAATGTTGAACTCGTGTACAACTTCTGGTAGAGACAGAATCGCACCACTTTGATAGTTCTTTTCAGAGGATCCAACGTCACGATGTAATACAGGCGACGGCTGATACACAACATGGACACCGGAATGGCGACATTCAATGCCATCATTATATGAGTGGCTAGGAATAGTGTCTCGTCAAAACTGCCTTGTCGAAAATGTGGCGCTAACATACTGATATCGCACCAAACGGGCGCTACGTCGCGGACGCTGCCGTTCCATACTATGGAGTTTATGAAGGTAATGAAGCAGCCGGCGGCTGTCCAGATCATGAAGGCGCAGGTGCCAATGTTCCAAGCTGCCATCCAAGCGTCAACAAGGATTCGCGCTAGAGACGTGGACACACCTTGGAGATGCCATGGTAGGGGGAGGAGAACGAGCACGAGTCCAAAGAATGAGAAGAGTGTGAAGAGCCAGTTGGGAGGATACGCCATGGCCTTTGATAGTATTGAAGGAAGAAGCGGGGGTCAACCGAGGCAAGTATGGGTGTTGAGTGGAATACTATATGTGCTGCAAAGGAAACGTAATATGGGCATCTGTTGACAGAGAGGGTGCTCTTACCCTTGATACAATTGTTCCCAATACAGGAAGTCTGTTCACTGGTTGAAACGGCAGTGTTGTCGAGATCAAGAGTAACATTGCAATCTGACTGGGATGTGTATGAGAACAAGGACGCGATACCGTAACGCAAGTGCAACTGCGTATATATTATCGATAAGAACGATTCGAACAAGCCTGCGAAACCTGCAAATCATCTGAAGCCTGTGGTACACCTACCACGGTCGTTTGTGAGCGGCCCAAAGTTCAGTAAGGAAGGAGAACGGCAAATTAACTCAATATTAGAACATATCAGACAGGCACAGGCGCGCCCCGGCCACACCATGCATCCTTGTCGACCATGCCTCGTCGTCGGTTGCACCATGCATGGTCACCGGTCACGCCATGCATGGTCGCCAGCCACACCATGCCTAGTCATCGGTCACACCGTGCATAGTCCCTGGCCACGTCATGCATGGGCGGCGGCCACAGCGTGGATAGGCGAGGGTGCGGGTAGTGGTACGTTGAAGAAGATTGACTCATTGAGCGTGTGGAGCGCTGGCGGGCTTACAGTATATCGAAGGCCTGGCGCCAACAACGCGACATGTATCCGCTGGCGGATTAAAGAGGGCTCAGCAGGCGACAACGAGCTGAAGGGGATCAAACTGTCATACAATATTGACGCTTCCGACAGGCACCCTCCGAATCAGTAGCTGGCTGAACTCGCATAACTTTCTGAGGCCGCGCAATCAAAAAGAACGGCCAGACAGAGTGTACAGAAGGGCGGCCACGAAAAGGAAGATGGTTAGTTAGAGAAAGGATATATACCGATACCGATAAGATAAGATGGCATGAGGAGCACCGCTCCGCTCCGCACCGATACCGCGTTCATAGACATTATCCCCAGTGTGAATTGTACTAACGATGCTCTCATTACACAAAACGATAAATACACTTGACTCGTTCAATAATAATTTTCAAATCCGCCTTCGTCAAGCCTCACATCTGGCTTGGGCTTCCGTTTAGGACGGAACGCACGTATAGTGAGAATTCCCCTTACGCCAATAGCGAGCTCCTCGAGCATTTCAGGTGAAAGCTGGAATGGTAGGTCTGACAACACCTCATTCGCCCTCCCCACCACCTTCGTGAGCGCTAGAATGTCGCATTTCAAGTGAACATCCGACGTGGGCCGAAGCGACTTTTCAAGCTCGAACAATGCTTTTCCCGATTGACTGTGAGGATGGCTGTAAGCGCAACGCACCATGAGTACAATCGGAAACTCACGTTGTCTTCGTTAACAAATCATCCAGCGCCTCCATCTCGTCCGACTCTGCATTCTTCAAGTCCTTCTTTATGCGGTTCTTCAGTGCCAGGCACTCGGATTTGGCGTAATCGACGCAAGCGAGTATACTGACGAGCGGACCAAGGAACATGTATCGATACGATCCAGGAGGCAATCCCACACCCATGCATGTGTTGTACAGATGATTCTTCAAGCCCGCTATACCATCTTTCGTGAATCCTTTGCGACGAGCTACTAAACGCCTGTAGAAAGCCTGGATGAGTACCACAGCAGCATGCTTCTCGGGGGAGGGTGGAGTCATTTCTGGCATGTTTAGGGCCTCCGTGGGCTCCTCGTCGTGTTCACTGAGTGAGTCGTCATTATCCGGTGTCTCCTCTGCCAGTTCTTCTTGCACAACGGGCTGGGATATCTGTTGAGCTGGTTGAACCGCTCGTTCCGTTTGAGGAACAGGCCGGGCGTCGGCGGAACTGGCTGGGCGAGCTCGAAGCAACGACCGAATGTCGTCCGCAGGGTTGTAGACTATGTTGTGAACGCCTGACAGGCCTTCAGCCTGAGTCGCTGACATCCTGGTCCTTTCTAGAAGCTGGATCATGTCGTCCGCGGGATCGTCTTCTAATGAACGACGAGTGGCTTTGGCGAGGGCTGCCCAGTTTTCATTCGCGGCGTAGACAAACCTGTCATGGCGTAAGGAGTCAACTTTCGGTTAATTAGCGAAATCTTACTTGGCATACAGCCTATGAGGTCGGCCGATGTTTGCGAGCCGCGCAACAGCCTGTCTTATCTTCTCTCGCAGAGCGTCGTTAAGAGTGTTGTAACCAACTGGAATAGAGTCGTCATCAATGCAATCTCCTAGGATCCGGACTATCGACAGACTTACGAAGGCATACGGCGCGAACCCTGGCCATTGTAAGTCATCGAAGAGGACAAGGAATGATGTGTTTACTCACAACCGGAAGATGAAAATGTTACGAACTATCGTAGGAGAGTTACTCATGTTTCGATTGACACCATGAATGAGATACTCTGCGAGAATTCAGAGAAGTTGTAATCGGAACAACGACGGCCTACCTGCACCAACACCAGTGTACAGCTGTTCCAACAGGACAGTCATACAATCAGGAATGTGCCAGAACATGTTGGTGCGGATAAGCGGGTTGAAATAGCGCGCGTCGATCTCGAAGTGTTTCAGTAGCCAAGTCCGGGGTAGCGTTACATTGTGGAAGCTGCCTTTCCTAGTACAGAAACATAGGATAAAGGAAGAGCATAGGAAATCAACAAAGTCGCAGAGGACAGCGATGTTGACAGGCAAACGATTCTCGACAATATAGCTACGCAAGCGTGAGAATGACATTAGCATTGCAGCATTTAATCCCACTCACTGGAGCGGAAAGGCTCCTCGGCCCGTTCGATGCGCAAGCGAGAGTAACAGGTCTTCTGTCATGTTTTGTGCGGTCTGATCCCAGCCGATCTGGTACTTGTAGTGCAGGTATCGAGATGGCACTTCCTCCGTCCAACGAAATTGACCTTGAAAGAGGTAATTCTTCGCAAGTGACTGCTCCCGGTCGAACATGAACGCCAGGACTGAGAGACGCATGATGCGTGTAAGAAACGTGGTATGGGGATGGAAACTCTGCGAGAACGCGAGAGTCTGTATCCAGGATCTCAAGACCGTCATCGCCTCGGTCACTTCCGGTATAGAGCACATATCCAAGTCAACTACAGTGCCCAAGGAGTGATGCGGGGGATAGAGTGCACTATAGAGGCGCTCAACCAGCAACCTAAAAGTAGTGAGACATTAAGAAAACATATCCGAAGATATCCATACCTCGGCGACAGCGACTGATCATCACTCTCAAGGGTAAAGGTTGCATTACTACACAGCCACCGGAAGATCAGGATTTGCTGGAGATGGGCTCGCACACGCTGAGCGTAGTAGCTGGCAGGGATATCGCCTTCCGAGAGGTGCTCGTCCGGGCAGGCGGCACGCGGACAGGCACCTGAGAACATGTAGGGGAGGCAGGGTGTGAAAGCTTGAGCGCTCCAACAGACTTCGTTCATGCCGGCAGCTATCCTTCTCAGCCGCCCAGACAAAATGCGGCGAAACTGGATATGAAACTCGGCAACAGACATGACCGATGCATATCCACACCCTAGGCGAAGTAGCTCGCAATGCAAATAGACGGCTGCGATAGGCACTGAGACCTTGTTTTCGGAGATGCGCGAAATACCGAATAGACGTTGTATAGAGGCATCATTGACGGGATCCGGATGGAAGGCAGCTTTGGAAAGCAGCGCGAGGTAAGAAAGCAAGACCTCGAGTTTTTGAACCACATCGGCTAGTGGAGCAGATCGAAGCTCGAGACGAGTTGAGAAGACGTGATCGAGGCACAGTAGTGCAGACGCAGAATCTGCCTGCGCCAAGAATCCTCGACTTAACTCGACCAACACGCCACGCGAGTATGCGGAAATTGCACGAAACATGGTAAGCTAATGAAAAGATCAGTACTGCAAAGGTGGCAAGCCGTTTCTCACTGCATACCTGCTTTACGTGAGCCGGAGACATAGCGCTCAGGTCGTTGGGTACCAAAGCCAGAAGGTCTTGGACGCGAGGATCCGTCTGCACCTGAAGGGATGGTCGACCGAATGAACAATAGGACCATAGACATTCCACAATGCACTCTACTCCACGTTGCATTCCAACAGTATTTTGGGGATCCTGCAAAAAGAGGGGGATGGCTGCATCGCGTCGACCTTCAGCATAATGGAGTTCAGCGGCTGCAAGAGTCTCGCCACGCATCACCAGTATATCGGCTCGTGCCAGTCCAAGATCACGCTCGTCCAAATACTCCAGTACTTCGTCAGTTGAATCGAATAGCCGGCATCCTTTACTGCAAGAAGTGTAAGTCAAGCTACATCAAAATCGGTCGTGCGTCACATACTCAATCTCCCGAGCATCGAAGTAGGCGAGGCGTGCACGTCTGATGATGCTGTTGACAATGTTCTTATCCATCTTGTCCCGAGAGGTCTCAACAACATCAAGCGCCTCATCAAACTTCTTAAGGTCCCGATACAACTCTGCCGAGCGAGAGAAATTTCCGGCTAGCCGATGAACGTACGCTGCCCGCTCCATGTTGTTACCTTCTTCGAAACAGGCAGCACTGTTATTGAGATACACTAGGCGGGTATCATCAGATTCCGCATCCGCGCAATCATAGAATGCTTGTCCGGCCTCATTGAAAGCGAGGTAACATTTGCGGAGTTGCTGCTTTGTTTTCGGGATCAGCCGGGCCTTTTGCCGCGCGTAATAGGCGCCCGCTATGGCCGCCCATTTGGGATGATTCGCCCTTGTAAAACAGTGCCAGGCCTGCCCATATCTGTGTTGGTGAAATAATTCATGTCCTTGGGCAATCCATTCTTCTGGTTTTGAGGAAGTCGCGAGTTGCGGAGCATCTTTCCCGGGGGCGTAATTATCCACGAGATGACGACTGGTCCAATACGTCTAGATTCATGTTAAGCCTTGTTTCGGGGGCATTGGGATCCTAACCTTCATTGAATGGCCTTTCTCTGAGTCATCCGCTATCCAAACATTCTCTCGAGCTCGTGTAATGGCAACGTACAAAGATTTGAGCTAAAAACATTATGAGGTCCCGCCGAAGTACCACTCAAATAGCATACCTCGGAACAGACACTCGCATGTCGAATGTTACGAAAGGCCGGCGCAGGGATTTGTTGGCCCACTTGACTCCAGTCGTCTACTGCATTGAGGACGACACGCCAATCAGAAGCAGTAACGACCGAATCGCTGAAGAAGTTGTACAGAAGAACCTAGAGCGCGTAAGCCCAACATCATTACACTCACATTGACAAGAGACTCACATCATTGAACTCGAGACCTTTGCTCTCGTATATGGTCCTGCAACAAGATCAATACTGATAATCGGGTTTCGACGGGGATACCGACATTACAACCCCAACCTTTCCGACCTTCTCCTCCAGGCGCTCCTTGGCGCTCTCGCTTCGTACCAAGATGCCTGAAAACGTTTAGTATAGATCCCTTGAACGTCGAATAATTAGCTCACATTGATGCGCCCCAAACTCCACCTTATTACCCGCATCACCGAAAATGAACTGCTCCAGCTGTTTGCCGTCGCTGTTACTGAAAAACACCGGTTTACAGCCATCAATGATTCCAACCTCCGGCGACAGTCTATCAATCGAGTTGGGCCAGAACACAGTGATGAGATCGATGACGGAGTGTGCACAGTCGACGATTCCTGCGTGGGACCGGTAGTTGACGGCCAACTGGAAGAGTTCCGGGTCCGCTACGCGGGCGACGGCGACGTTGGGTGACTGGCTCTGATTTTGGCGGTTCTGAGTCTGCGAAAACATGAGCTTTTGTTATCAGAAGAGGTGACGGGGGCCCACTTCTATTCTGAACAAGAAGGCTTTGAGGTCATCTAACCGGAAAGCGCTTCCGATAGAGATCGCTTGCGCAGTGTCGCCCGCCCAGAAGAGCCCGTGAGGGTTAGAACATAACGCGCGTAGAACTGTAATCACTCTTTAGTCTTGTGGCTATTCGGTTTGGATGGGACACATACTCATTGCGTCGATCAAGAGATTGTCCTGAACTTCGTCGACGTATCTAGAGGCACTATAAGGAAATAACACCTCCAGTGAGATGTGTACGAACATATGATCGATAAGTGTTCCCGGAACACCCAACTCTTCGAGGTATCGCAGTATTTGGTGTGTGCTAACAAGCTTCAGCGACAAGGGATGACACAAACCCATGACTACACACCGGTCAGCAGAATCGTAACCGTTGTTCTGCAACTTCATCTGGAGGTAGGACTCAAAGAGTGCATAGACATCTGACGTGCGACCTTCCAAAGTTGAATGCTGGCCGCTTAGAAGCTCATAATCTTGCGAGCTAAGGTACCGCTTCTCTTTCTTCAGCGTGTCCTCCGAACCCTTAATCACACCTATTTGTTTCGTATGAGAAAGGAGATGGAGGCAAATCGAGCATCCCCGTACCTATGATCTCGCTAAAGACAAGCGCGGGATCTGGTGGTAAGGATATTGAGATTTGGACCAGTGAAATGGCCCAAAAACACTTACCGAGTCCTTTCCGAAGTGGTTCTGAACAATGAGTCCAATAAGTTGACACGAAGTCCTCGAACGAGATCATTTTGGCTTTTCGATAGTCCTGCCTCTTAGCTAAAATGTCGGCCTCCAGTAGGTCGCACAACTAACCAGAATATTAATGCGGAGTTCAGTTCCATACCAAAGAGCGTACCGCGTCGTAACTAAGGAAAAGAGGGAAGTGTTGATCCTTAAGCTCGCTATACCTTGCGGGGAGATCCGTCCGCGGTTCCCTCTCATCTTGAGCGACTAGAGAAACTTTTGTATCGTGGTCTACCGGCGCCACAGACAATGTTCGAAGCTCCTCCAACGTTTTGGACGCATGCGTCAACGACGTCGACAGCTTTTCGAAATATTCTTGAACCTTGGTCGCAAGCAGGGGCGACTTTGTGACAAAGACTTGGCGAGGCCGTGATACTCCATCGCCGGCTAGGTGATGGGTACGCTCGATAAGCAGCATCTTAAAAAGCATCGTAGTCGTCTTTCTGTTCGATCTCAGAAGGACCGGTAAACTTGAATAGGAAGGGTACGAACCCAGTACCACTTCGGCCGATAACATAACAAGACGTCGGATGTTCTATAATCTTCTTCTCTTGAGATCTGCGCACGAACATTAGTAGACATGCAATCGGGGTATGATCACACTTACGACACCAAATGAGGCAACGTGGTCTCCAGATCAGCCATAATCCCTAAAGAACGGCACTTTAGGTACGAACACTAAGCCTGTCAGGTATTCTCACCATCGAGGAAGGGCTATTCCTATCAGCTTCCGTTCACGGCAGTAACGAATGGTACACACCTTAGAGAACGTGACGAATTTCTCCACACTGAACCGGGAGGCGTGTTCAAATCAGATCCATCAGCATAGAAAGCACACGTACGCCACTCGAGAATGAACCTAGTCAACGATCAGAAGGCTGTGTACCGAAGGTAGAGCTTCACGTTACCAGAGTAGAATTGTTCGAAAGCAAATCCGGCAAGTTCGCGACCTCTGCCGGCGACACCTCAGACAGCGCCGGGAAGGTCGCGGGTACGAGCATGTTCTTTTCGCCCGCGAGCGTAGACCTCATACGTACGGCGCAACTACGCCACACTGATCAACCGGCAACAGTGACATCCAATGAGCATACTCACCGATCTCTGTAGAGCGCACCCTTCTTGCGCATTTGGCTGTTGATAGCAGCTCGGAGGCGGTTGTCCATCTGCGTATGCGTGCAGATATCGAAAATCTTGATGGCTGGCGAGATGGTCAATTTACGCACATAACTAGAGCTCGAGTCCTTTACCCTGCTGTTCGGCCTGCCAGTGATGCAAGGTCACCGAGATACAGAATAAATGATGGAAAGGACAAACCTCGTTGTCAGTCGGAATTAGATCGATTTGGTACTATAAAAGCAAAGCGGTCAATGGAAGAAAGTAACAGTCGTCGATACATACAATAATTCTCAAATCGCGAGACAGCTTAGCCTCGAAGACAGCCACATCCGAGGAGGAAAACCCGCTCAGGCGTCTCTGATTGTCGTCCGAAAAGTGGCCCATCGACAACTCCCTATCGGCATTGTAAGCAAACGACTCGGAAGGACTCGCTGAAGATGTACTTGAATTTCTTGACAATAATGTCAAATGCAGCGGGGCGTTTCTTCCTTGCCCGTCTTAGCACGTTTTGCACGCTGTTGCGCACAATAATCTTCCACGCGCCGAAACCCTCCGGACTATCAAAATGCAGGGCGCTAAGACACATAGTCAGCTGTCGAAGACGCGACAAAATGATCATCCAACTTACGACTTCATGGGCTGGATGAGGGGGTATACAGAGCCTGGCGCAGCGGAGCCCTGACTGTCAACGTTCTCATCCGTTTCGGTCTTGTTCTTATTATCCCCCAAAATGGCTGATGCTTGTGGGGGTGGAATGAAGACGGATTCCTGTTTCAAAAAGGCGATGACTTTCTCATCTTGCAGATACCCAAAATAGAACTGTGGACGCGCATCAATAAGCATTCCGCCGTAGGGCAAACAAAGCGCATACTTCGAGCACTTCCTTGAGCTTCTGCAATATCTCTTCGACAACTCGGTCGACCTCTGGCGGAGACGTCGGCGGAGGAACATCGAGAGCATCGTAATATTTCGATTCCACAGTGGGAATCATAGGCGCAGCAGCGCGCTTTGCCTGCTTTAGCTTCTTTTGACTAGATGCTTTCACCCGTCGCCCGATAGGGGGTGTCTCCGCATCGTCATCTAGTCCCTTCGGTGGCTTATAGGCGCTCAGAGCCCTCAAGACGATGCTGCCCGCCCGAACGATGAGGTCATTACGGGAAAAGGTGGATTGGGTTTCCCGATCAGCAAGTTCATCGAAGAGAAACAGGAATGTTGAAGAGAGTCGGAGTAGAAGACGATCGTGCAAAGTGTCGGGAAACCCTGCAGCACTTGAAGGGTACGCTCGCATGAGGACAGTAACAAGAAAGGTAGGCAGATCTGATGCCAGGTTATTGATTCAATGATTGTAAACATCGACACCACATAGATGGAAGACTTACTGGCCAAGATCAGGGCTAGAATGGTTGGAGACTCATCGCGGACCGCCGTGGACAAAGCATGCTGCACGTTCTTCTCGCGGACTGAGGCAGCAAATTCGACTAATGCAGCCTCGACGGCGTCAAGAGAACCGAGCTCGACATGATTGAAGAGGTTGACGCGATAAGAGGCGGGGACGACCATGATTAGAGAAGACGCGACGACACAGAGCTGGGTATAAATGAGAACACAATCAACAAAGGAAACGAGGAGTGGCGCCACTTACACGAGGAATGGGGTTGGACACGGTCAAAGGGTTCTTTTAAGCGCGCGCCAACGGAGGTTGCGAGACAAAGTCGCACACAAGACAAAGGATAAAAGCAATGGAAAATTCCCGATGAGGCACTATGGTATGAGGTTCTGTCCAAACTTCGGTAAAACCTGAGCGGATGCTGTTTTTACAGAAGGTCGGAGAGAGGGCTGTTCAAGGTGCAACCGCGGGAACTTTGCCAAAGATATAGTCCTCATCCCAGGCTTTAGCCCTTGGAGTTCGACATGGCCAAATATCCGTCTTCTTCCTGGACTCATGCTTGATCTCGTGTCACTGGCAAACACTCGGCAAGGCTTTAGAGCGCTGCTAGTGAAACACGCGTAAGTAAAGATGGCTGGCGTCGCGACATTTGAACCCAGGCCGTCGCTATACCGCTTGAGTCCGCGCGAGTAGTATCGCGACGTGATGGTAGGAGGACAAGTTTGGTAATGTCTCGGTTGTACCCGAACCGCAATTGCCTCCGACAGCCACGAAGACGATTTCTTCTGTTCTGTCATCTTTCGATTTGAGGTAGGTGAACCCTCTTAGAAAGACCACTCGACTATTCATGACTGAATGAGGCCTACACGTCTTTTTATTCAAGCGCGTCTGAGCGTGGGCTGGATCATGACCGTCGTCAATTCTAATGGTCGCATCTCTATAGTAAGTAGGAACGATTATCTTCCGACTCATAGAGGCTGGAAATCGAGACTAGGTCGCATCCAGGATCCCATCCTGTTTCCTACCGTGATACAGTACAGGGGAAGATGACTCTGCCGCCTGCACCTCTCACTGGGGCTGTGACGGGATCTGATTTGCTTCCCGCCAAGACACCAGTCAAGCGTTCACTCTCCTTGATAAGACGCGATGGGCCGAGCGGGAACACAGATTTGCCGTGGCCCTCGTCGCTATAAAACCCTTCATGATGGGTAGAGATGGATTCATTGAAGCATGACGACTTCTACTACTGAACGCTCTGCACCTCGTGTTGTGGCCTCTGGCTCAACCAAAGCTTCTCCTACGCGTCGGCAGATCTCACGAGAGACCATTGTGGTTCTCCATGACGGCTCGCCTGGAGATGTACCACTGATTTTACTGCATGGTAGGTCCGAGTCAACCCTTCGGCTTGTATGGTGCTCATACAGGTTCACAGGCAGTGAAGGAACCATCAGCGTGTTTTCACCTCTACGCAAGAAGTTCTCTTCGACGCTATCCAGCTTACGCCGGATACACCTACTACAACATTGGAGGAACAAATATATTTCTACTATAAGAAGATCAAGGTTTGTACTACTTCATGTCCTCTATCTCCACTAACATTCTTTTCCTAGGCGAAACGCCCTCACAGTCCCTACCGCCTCGGATCATTCTCCGCCACTAGCGTAATCCTCATAGCATTGGCACACATGCTCGAAGCAAACGGGGACGAGATCGAACACCTCTCCTTCATAGACAACTTCCCCGCCATCCACTTTGCCCCCGGATACGGCAATGAGGTCTCGCGCGACACCGTGCAGGGCCTCAAGTCGTGTATAGACGTTAACATGGGCATTATCGCCGATCTGCTGCGACGCGACGATGGGGGGAATAACGCCAGACGCCACAGGCTCGCTGATGATCTTGCTATGGGGTATAAGAATCCCGGAGACGCTGCACCGCAGACGCGCGCGTTCCTGGGTACGGTGTGCTCGCACACCGCTCGCGTCTTGAAGTTCTTTGACACGTACGGGAGGGACCTAACGATGTTTGGAGAGTGGATGAAGGACATTAGGGCGCCGATAACGGTGTACGTCGCTTCGGAGGGGATGATTGCGCATAATCCTGAGGTGGCTTTGCAGGAGGAGTGGTATGGGTTTGGGGTGAGGAGGTTTTATCCGCATGCAGAGGTGGTGTGTGTGAGGGCGGGGAATTTTGTGGTGTTGGGGCTAACGTCTGCGGGTATACCTTGAATACCTGTCTTGCGAGACTCCTCATACTGGTAATGGCGGGCTTTGTTTAGTCACGCCACAGTCGCGTTAGAACTAGGTGCTGCCGTAGTGTCCTCGACGGCCTCTACTAGACTATTTAGAATTATACAAGTTCAACTTTCGGTTTCTTGAACGAAGGGTTGATGTGAAAATGAAAGTGATCGGGTCCTTCCGATCGGCCTTAGCTTTGTCTTCAACCATCACCTTCAGACACTGGCAGTCAGTATGTATGCACACGGGGGCTAACACGATACCGGGCAGCGTTCATCTTGAAGCCAAAAGACTGTAACCACTGATAAGGACCGCAACCACGAATTCTTCATCTTTCGGACAACCCCACGAACCGTTAGCACTAACGGCCATTTTTACTTGATCCTGCCTAAGACGGCCGCCCTCAATCCCAGTCTACGAATGCCATTTTCTAACGATCACCATGTATTTCTACCTCGTATACTTGACTATTCGTATGTTTTCTTTGTCGCGGCATTGTACTCATTTGACATGCAGTCATAGATGTTCTCCCGCCTGTATCTGTACCCCCCGCTACTTTTCTCCTCTTCGCTCCATCTCCCTTGGATCCGTCCTTGCAAGCCAATTCGGTGTCACGCTGCAGAATGAGGCTGGCATCCCAGCGAGAATGGGTCGAGAACCATGGATCTGTCTTTCGCGTTGTTGACTCGAGAACACGAGTCAGAGGAGTCGCTATCCAAGATTCTAGCTAACTCGGTCGATTATGTACGAGTTCGTCGCTTTTCTGGGACTCCAATTGCTTATGTTTCTTTAGCCCGGGTTTATCCACAACACGGTTTCCGTCTCGGAATTTGGTCTATTCAAACTACTGGAGGCAAGAACTTGAAGAAGCGCCGCGCTGTTGAATCCTACTTCTGACCTTCGACACCTGATAGCTCGTAAGTCGGCGTCTCAAGATTTAACGAACTTAATAGACCCTGTGGCTCTTGGCGAGCAATCCAGAAGAGCAGGCGAAGCTCCGGCAAGAGGTTAAGCCTGTCTTTGAACAGTTTGATGGCCAGCCGGACTACAAGGGGACATGCAATGGCTCGACGCTGTCGTGTACGCGATTATCGTCTTGTTCATTCCACCTCATCTGATCTCCGTCCAGCATGGAATCCTTGCGCCTCTTCCCTCCCATTCCCGGTGCGCAAACAAGACAGACTACATCGACGGTACGCTCATACCGAGAGGGACACTCTTCTACATCCCCATACGTGTCGTGAACACCTTGACGACGATCTGGGGAGAGGACGCGGAACAGTTTAATCCGACGCGGTGGATAGATCCAGGAATGGCCGGGAAAGGGTCCAGGGAGGATGTTGACGTTTTTGGAGGGCCCGCATGAGTGTATTGGCGGACACATCGTACATTTAGAATCACTTCCATATTTTGGGAGAGACAAGTGAATGGAAAGTATAGGTAGTGAATATGAATGAGGCTGTGATGTGCATTGTACATGATTCTAACTTCTCTGGCCTCAGTACAGCTGACCGCCCTCCACAAGTTTTGTAAACCGACTCAACGAGAGAAGATGGGTTACTCACGATCATCTCTTAGTAGACCTCTGGTGTGATACATTACTTATTAAAAACTTCAGCGAAGGTAAGGGCATGTTTTCTGACATGTATTTCACATCATGGTGCACTGCATTGAGAGTGGCGGGACAAAAATGGTGGGATGAGCGCCACATCATGTGCCAGTATCTAATTGAAACTGTTAAAAACAGTTTTAAAAGCATATTCTCTCCAGAGTCATATCAAGATAAGAAGACTGTTAGAGCCTTGAGGCTTGCCGCTTGTGGCCCTTGCCATAGGGTGGTGAAGTAAACCCTAGGTTTCGATACACCTCGGGTTTACTGCGGTTAGTAACGGTAAGTATCGATACAGTATTGAAACCTCCGGGGGTTGGGAGGTAGGTTTCGATACCGGCACGTGATTTTTCACGTGACAGTGGCGCGGCGTTGAGAACAAGCAGGGAGTAGCGGGACCAGGGCGGCGCGCCGCTTGCGCCACATCACGTGTCCCAAACACGTGCCGGTATCGAAACCGTTACTAACGGTTTCAAAACTGAGGCCTTCCCAGGGGTCAGTATTGATACCGTTACTAACACCCTCGATACTGCGCCACGGCCCACCCTACAACCGTTAAAAACAGTTTTAAAACCATACTCTCCTCACTCAGATCAAAACAAGAAGAATCTCCATAGAATGATGAGGATGGGATTCGAACCCATGCCCTTTCGGACCAGATTTACTCGTGGTAACCCACGTGATCCTTAGTCTGGCGCCTTAACCGCTCGGCCACCTCACCATATCTTCTCGTTTCGTTGCGCCACCTCAATCTGCTCATCTCACTAAACCCATCCCTTGATTCCCCACGAAGCGCATTGAATTCCCCAGCCCCCCTCCACACGACCCCGCGTCGAACTCTCTCAAGAACAAACCTTAAATGTCACTAACATTCCAGCTATCCGCCACACATGGGAATCTAACCATATCCAGTCTTTCCTGAAACCACAGAAAGGTGTATTAGAAGCACAACAATATATACCTCGAACAACGAAACAGCTCTCAAAT
>QLPD01001300.1:0-11640 GCA_003314085.1 Hymenopellis raphanipes | reverse complement strand
TTCTCTTCCCGGGAGCCAGTTCTTCCTTGGCGATCCCGGTGTACATCTGTATCGTCACGTACGCATTCGTGATACCGTCGTTTTGGCCTGGAGCGGTTCTACAGGAGACGCTTGAGAAGGCGAAGACTACCAAGGCCTGGCTTCGCGAGCAAGTGGCTCGCAGCGGTGATGCTACAGGCATGTTGATCCTCCAGGCTGAAGGCCAGCGCAGACTGGATGAGTAGGTTTTTA
Source organism: Hymenopellis raphanipes (assembly GCA_003314085.1). Taxonomy (NCBI): domain Eukaryota; kingdom Fungi; phylum Basidiomycota; class Agaricomycetes; order Agaricales; family Physalacriaceae; genus Hymenopellis; species Hymenopellis raphanipes. The sequence continues at coordinate 11,409 of QLPD01001300.1, read as the reverse complement.
TAAGGCTGTCAAGGAGTGTTCTAACCATGTCCGCATCAGTATCTCAAAACGGGCGAAAGACCTGCAGCGTCTCCACTATCGCAACCTGTCACTTCGTCGCGTCTTCAAGTATATTGCGGAAGCGCGCGACCTTGTCGTTAAATCGCGCGCATGTCGAAAGGATGCCCTCGCGATTATCAGCCACCTTGAGGATGTTCGTTTATCTGCTTTCTCTAATCCCTTACTTACTCATGAAGGTGGCGTAGATCGTCTCAGATGTACAGCGCGTAATTGAGGATAGACAACATCTGTTGGCTCTCGACGCCATAGACGCTTGGAGGAAGGCCGAAGGCAGGTGCAGCGTCAATCGACAACTAAAAAGGAACTGAAGGATGACCTAGCGCCTCATACGTTCTCCAACGCTGGATATTTATTGCCTCGCTAACAACATTTTATTCCCCGGCGGATGTGATATCACCTTATACCCCGGTATCATGGGCGTTTAGCGCAGTGGTAGCGCGCATGCTTTGCATTCTAATGCTTGCCTGAGGTCCAGGTTTCGATCACCTAAACGTCCAATGTTTTGTATCTATCGATACCTTACGTATTGACAATGTTCTTTTTGTCTCACGATTCTCCTGGGACGCATCGTCTAACGGAAATGTGCATCGTGATTGGATGATCCAGGCTCCTGGCGCCATCCTTCGCGATACCCCCTGCCACATCAGAATTGGTTGCCTTTTGCTGCCGATTAATTCTCCCGCCAGACTACCTACTTGTTGTGATTTGCAACATTTTCCTCACTGAGCCGACAACATGCTCCTTTGCATGACATTTAATCCAACGCGACCAGCCATAAGAATGATCCTGTAAAAAGGAGTTTAGCAGAACTCTCCATCTCCGTCGTCTCATATCGAGTATCTTCTGGCCACATGCACCGATCGCGACTGTCTATGAAGATGAAGATGTTTGATATTCACCTACGCACTAAGGACAAGCCCCGGTGAACCCAATATAGTAATCTAACAGCTATGAACGCACCAAGCCATCACGTGTAGGTGAAAACTGAAAGATCACGAGACCGTTCCATTCTTTGATCCTACCACAACAACGACTGTATCCGGATGCGATAAGCTGGAACTGTTCAGCTTTGCGAAATATATCGTGACGGTAAGTGACGTATTTGTGAAGATATCAGATCCGAATCCTTGCCCTTCAGCTCCACCAAATCAATCACTGCTTTCGTTCAACATTGAGCTTCTGTGGTGGCGTACTGTCAGACGGCACTCTACGCGCCACGCTCGATCTATTTGACCGCAATCACAATGCGGAACATTCGTCCGCACCGTCTTCACATGGGTAAGTACCTTCCTTGACGGGTGGCGAATTTACATTCTTGCTTCACGTTCCCCTCCCTCATTAGCTACATCCACTCCGGCACATTCAGTGTAACGACCATCTCCTTCCCCTTGAGGCAACACCGACCTTTCCTGCACAGTCCACCTATGACTTGATTCTTCTGCCTCTCTTGGTTTGGGCTTCAGACTTCCCTGACTCAAAAATCCCCAGAGATGGCCCCTCGTCAGGAATCGAGCCCCGAATCTACGAGTACAGTGAGTAAATCATCCCTGCTTCCTTCCACGCCTATATCAGAGAGCGCCTAGCAAGGTTTGTAATCAAAAGTCGCCTACCCTGGAACGAGGATGAGATCTCGCAGACGTCGCCACCGTCGGAAGGCATACCTCCGACGCGCAGCAGTCCTCGCTTCAGCGGCTCATAGTCGACAAGAATGTCGGTTTCATGTAGCATTCTCTTCTGGCTCGGATGTCTCCTTTGCGACCATCTACATGCTTTTCCATCATTTGTTTCTCATTTTGATTTTACTTCCTTGCAACTATCATAATCATGGATCTTTTTATTAGCACAGCCTCTAGGGCTTCGAACCGTCTTTGCTCCATCACGCGCGCTAACGCCATGGACTGTTTGGGATGATGCCTATCACGTTTACTTACAGTTCGTTCGTTTGCTGCGGCGGATGCTGATGCCCATCGTGCGAGTCTGTAACTTCAGGATTTAAGAACTTGGTCCGTCTTCAAACAACACAGCTAGACGTCCCATGGATGTCCCTCAGCACGCTCTTCTTCACTGCGTCAACCACGCTCTGTGCGCCGTTCAGTCCTCTGCCCAGATTACCCTCCCAACGTCACCTGAATATTCTCCGGCAGGCGCTATCGCGCCGAGCCCCGTGGCACCTGAAATACTCGACATCCATGTTCCATTAGAGAACTACTTCCACAGCGGGGACGTAGTAGGCAATTCGAGCTTCCTCGGAGCTTTTGCCGTCGGTTTGGTTCTATCAGGGTGTATTGCGGGCGTGATCATTTGGCGGATTAGAAGAGGGCCGAGGGTTGGTCGTATTGGAAGGAGAGATGAAGAAGAGCAGTATATTCGTCGGGAAAGCATGGACAGTTTGGAGAGCGGAGCTCGGGACGTAGTTCATTTGGATCGGATATGAAGCTTGACGTTGAGGGCATCAAGAACCATCTCATTGACATGTTCTTTGCACAAGACTCGATGTGATTGACGCGCGCACATGGCACTTTGGTTCGTACATTAGTACCAGTTTTGATCTTGTACCATCTTCATTGATCGAGTCGTTCAAGCGACACTTCCTTGCTGCACATCTGGTACATCTGTCTGTGTGTTTTCGTTGCGTCCTCCGCGAGCATTGGGAAGGAAAGACTTGCCACTATTCGGCTGACAGTCGGCTGCAGACGCCGCTTCCCCCTGTTACAAGTTGGCGTTGACGACATTCAAGAAGTTGTCGTACTGCTGCGCATTTCTCATGTGTTCAATGTACCTGAGGCTTTATAATGCCCGAGTGGTACCCGATCTCAGTTATACATGAGAAGGGTCTACATTCACTAGGACGTATCACCAACTTCAAGTTACCACCGCTCGTCAAACGCGCCTTCGAAGACCAAGTAAGTCGGACCTAGGATCCTTCATTGCTTACTTCTAACCGTAGAGGTTTGACAGTCCATACATTTCGCGGCTTTGAACTCCAACGTCCGCGTCTGGCTCGGAAGTGTTGTCCACTTGAGTCCATCTTACTGCGGTGGAATCGCAGCGCCGTCGTGGGAAGCATCCAAACACAAAATATTTAAGACTGAAGTTCTGTCAGTGAGCCAATCATTCCAAACACAGGAGTGCTCATGATTGACCTCCAATCTATCGCTCCTCACACCGATCCTATTGTCGCTGAACGAAGTCCTGACTTCGTATCTTATCCTGCTGTCCCGAATCCAAACCATGGCCCACGCTTTGAGTGCGCCGGTATCAACCCAGTAATCCACGGCGCAGGAGATATCGTGGGTGCCCTTCTTGGAGGCATCGCGATTGGCTTGCTCATTGCGGGGTGGATCGTGCTCTTCATCGTTTGGAGGAGAACGAAAAGGGCGGCCGACCTGGGACGTTTAGGGCTTGAAGATGAGTCGGCAGAGGAAGCAAGCGAGTCGCGATCGATCAGAGTCCCGCGCGAGGGCTTGGAGTCGATGGATGAGGATGACAGCAGGCATACCCTGCTTGTGGATGAGATGCAAGACGAAGATAGGGGTCATGGCACGCCGGCCAGACGGAATGAGGAGATTATCTAGGGACCTACTATGGAATGTGTTTCGACGATGATGTATGCTAGTGATTCAACAAAGACAAAAAAAATGACGCGCGTCAGCGATCGGCGGATCCGAGTGATGCTCTTTCCCTTTCACTCTCATGTCATGGTCAACATCGCCGATAATTCTCCAGCTCTGTGGCTACAAGATACCTAAAGCGCCTATCTCCGGATATTGTCTTCTTGTGTTCTTGGCACCTGTAACTCGAGGTCTTCTGACGCTGCTTTCCTCAGCCCTACAGTTCATTCGAAGACTGAATCTATATCGTGCTTTCAATTCTTGCTGCGCCTTACGTATCAAATTTCAGCGCCAGTCTGCAATATGCGAAACATGGGATGTTCCCATCCACTAACCCAACTTCCTGCGACAAGCTGTCAGCCAAGGGTCTCGATAATGTCGCTCACTGAGTCGCCTTGAAGGATCTCCTACGAATTCCCTTGGTTCTAGTCGAAATAAAGCACAAATCATTTGAACGTGCTGTCCGCCTTGGATGTTTTCTGCACATGAGACACCGAGAAAGCCACAGGGCGTTGATTGCCACATGTGCCTTTGAAGAACCCTTACCTATACGTTGCTGCGCCGGAATCACATCCCCGTCCTGTGAATACGACGACTCAGTTCATTTAAACAACGGAAATGCGTTCAACGTCCACAGGCAACCCGGTAACTTCTCAGCTGCAGAAAAGCAACGATGTCCTCCTTTGCTACTGCCACTATCACCCCCGAAATCTCTAGTGCAGTCTCCAGCCTTCGGGGATAGCCGTCGCCTCGAGTACGCCAGGCAACTCCTACTATCTCTGCCCCCATACATACCAGCAAAGCGCCGTTATTGGTGCCGTCTTCGGTGGCATGGCGCTTGGCGTGATCATCACACTCTTGATTGGGCTACTCATCGTATGGAGGCAGAGGAGGCTGGCGTGGAAGAATGCCTGCCAGTGCAGGAGCGAGAAACCTCCGACATCTGACTCGGTGTCCAGGCCTACAAGCGTCGCGACGCTGGCTGAGAAGACGGTGGGGTACACGTTGGAGTACGGGAAGGCTCTGGGGTACGAGAAGCGGTTGGAGTACGAGAAGACGGCAGAGTTTGGGCGACGCAGTCACGGCGAAAGCGATGATGGCGCTACGCTTCAAGGTAGTGTCATGCATTGAAATCGGGTTGCAAAGTGGGACTTGGACAATCGTGCTGTGATACTTGAACAGTGAACTTTATCGAGCGGATATCCTGGATATTGTTGTAGCTTTCTTTCTTCTCTATAATGCAGCGGTCCGATCTTCCCGTTACATTTAGCTCTGTATCATCATGACGCGACCTACCAAGGGCGCAATTCCTGCAGACGCGTCTCTTATCTGCGCCGCTAATGCGAAACAGGCTCGTCTATATACGCCGCCCCTGCCTGACCGACGTATCTTCAGGACCTTCGGGACGTCAACGATCCACTATCGTCTCCATTCCAAAGCGCTGAGATTAAGGCAAACTAAGCAATGAAATTTACTCCGAAATGGAGAGAGAAACTGAACCTGATCCCTTCACACAGGTTTGTTTCATTCCGCTCTATACGGATAGATAAAATCGTCTTGGCCAGATGCGAGGACCTCATATGAGGACTCAGCAGCTGTTACTCTGGTATGATTATTGAAAAACTGGATGGATACGCTGCCGCGCAGTCGACGAATAAACGAATAAACACGGGCGCGAACTTTCAGAGCTCGGTGATCTTCGATATGAGAGATACGTAGCATGGGATCCTAGAGTCGGAGTCATGCTAGGCGGAAAGGCAGTGAGCTCGAAATGTCACCCTCCGAGGATGAAGTCGACAGACCATGAGATAGACCCGTCCAAAGACACGTCGTCAAAAACTCATCCCTGCTGGTGTCTTCTAGTTTATTGACGTGCATTTATCATCCTCTTCGCAACCCGTCAGCCCAATGTCCATCCCATAGCCCCCAGGCATCAATTCTCGTTTCGCAGCGTCCTGTGCACCGCTAGAACGTCCTACCAAGATCATAAGACCGAAACGTAAAGCTCGTAGTTCGCGTGTGACTGGCGGTCGTACATACGGCCTGCTGAGGCAGGCAAAGCAGGGGCGATCCAATAGATCCAGTGGTCTTTCTGCTAGACGATCAAAAGATAAGATGAAATGTACTGTAGTCCAAGACTGATATTCAAGGAAATGTAGTTTCATCGGATCTTCTGCCTCCCTTGCATTTTTCTTGGCCGCGTATCCAACCATTTGCTTCTGCATTTCCGTTATCGTTTTGTACTTAAAAAAGAATACCGGACCGGTATCTTCTCCCACTATATCAGCTGGTCGAGTCATTCTGCATACGATGCTGTATCTTTACAATATAGGTTCAAAGGCTGTACAGTGCAGTCTATACTTGGTTTACGACTGGGCAGGCGCCACAGCCTCGACCGCTGTTTGCCGAGTTGGCATCTTACTTACGTAACCGCACTTTAACTGTTACGCCCATCATGGCGCGCTATAACAAGCGGCTTGCTCCCGTCGACGCGTGTTTTCTGGACACTCGCGATGCCAAGAGAGCCCGCTTCGCAAATCCTCCTCTCCCCGATGCCCGGTCGACCTCGCGAGAATCACATTCTGGTTATTCAGCGCCGTACACATTAGCGGGCGCCCATGATTCTGAAAACGGTCTCGAGCCCCACATTACCAGCCGTATATCCCGTGAAGACGAAGGAACTCGTAATTCCTCCCAGGCTGGCGAAGAAACTACTAAACTGAGCCCCCTTATCCAGGTACGTTCCATGAATCAATTCGCTTACTTCTCTAATAGGTCTAGACTCGCCTAGAAAAGATTAAACTATGCACGAACGGACTCAGCAGCTACTTCTACGAAATGATTATACGGGAACTTGACGGATACCATGGCGCGAAAACACATAATAGGACTATGGCGGCTGACATCGTGGAGCACTGCGCAAAGCTCGCACGGGAAGGGCGCAGTGATCTTCGGCACGAAAAGTACGTGGCCTGGAAAGCATCTGAGTTATGCTATCCCGGCGGGTGGGGTGAGCCTGAAATGTCAGCCTCCGAGGGTGAGGCTGATGAGCCAGGCGCCGGCACGTCTGGGGACACCAGTAGACACCCGAATGTCACGGTTGTACGCACCGGGAGCGAGGTAGAGCAGCCCGGGAACGCATCTGTTCGCACTCTGCAGCCCCATCCTTATGACCAGTCGTTCACGACTCGTTCCTATTCGGAGCAGCCTCGAACGACGCGGTACGAATTTGAAAAGGATCTCCCTCCTCGTACATCACACCTCTTCGTCGACTCTTCCAATGCCGTACCATCCCGTGAAATCGCGAGACCATCTTCGGGCGCTCCGAATTCTGTCTCGCGGAAAGAAAGGCAGAGACGCACCGGTGGCCTTTTTCTTCGTGATCTCCTCAATCCATGACAAGACGGAGAGAAGCGCAAAGTAAAAGACTTTAGGCTAGTGGTTCCAGAGACCAGATAGCCCGACTTAGGTGTTTCCGGATTCAAATCACCGGAGCACCTAAGTGTGGGACCTAGGTGTAAGTATGCATAGCTAGACAATACAACTTGTCTTTAAATACACCGAGCGATACCTAAGTGCGACCCCGAGGTGTCAAAGCACCTAGATCTCCTTCCAAGAGTCGCCCCGATTTAGCGCGCTGTGCCCAAGGTGCGATGGCACCTAGGTGTCGTCTCCAAGTGTCGTGCACCGTACAGCTCCCATATCGTCGTGTGACACGTAGGTGTGCCCAAGTCCCGGGAAAAGAACTCCAACACCGACACCCACGCGCCGAAGCGCTCTCGAAGTGGCGCTTCGTGTTGCGGGGGTTGAGTTGGTGTATGGTCGGCGGCGCATTGCTATTCCTCGGCGCTGTTGCGCCTCCGCAGGGAAGCCACTGAGCACTGAGCAACGACATGGTGGTTAAAGGACAAGAGACAGAACTGTCACGTGTCATCTTCGTCCTACCCTCATTGTTCAAATGTTGTCCTCGGCCTTGACTGGCCATACTTATGGCACGTGCTACCTTTGTTCCGTCCCGTCGCGAGCCAGAGTGGCTCAATGGCTGAAGAAAGGTGGCGTAGCCGCAGCAGAGCGGAGTGTTCCAACATTACCCCCCCACTAATAATCCACCACACTTAACACTACAAAAATGTGATTGTCGCGAAATCCCGTATACTGGTCGTAGATGTCGGCCGGGTCGACCTAGAAGTCAGAGAGGAGTGAGTACAATGTCGACAAGCAGACCCGAAAGAGACGTACCATTTCTAAAGTCTTTCTCAGCCAGAAGGAGCGATTCGCGAAAAAAAACATTTTGCGGTCGTAGTAGCGGCGGCGGCTGTGGATACTAGACTGCTAGGAGGCATGCTGACCGCCAACACAGCGTTGCGCGGGCTCAAGCGCGGGCTAGTAGTAGTATGAAACTTTGTTATTATGCACACATGTGCGCCTTGTATGCAAAAAGGACACTACACTCGCTCTTCAAGTTCGTAACAGTCTGCAGCAAGCTCAAGAACAATATCAGCACGCTCCGACAGAGGTTGACCCATCAGAATATCTTCCACGTTATTATCCGCGACGATTTTCTCATCCAAAAAAGGTCATGGCGCTGTCCCAGGGAAGCCTTCTATAATCGCAAGGTTACATATCAACTAAGAACGGAAAGACTACTACAAACCTTTACTGGTATGGCACGTACCAGACCAACTTCGTCTCGCATTATGAGCTAAGGGTTCTTTTGGGTTGTGGTGTGGTGTCGTGGTATACATCTTCAATGATCATGCATTGAGCCCCAAGGTTGTTGACGTGGCCAGTGCATCGAACGCGACGTTCGCTTTCGTTGAACTCTAGATCGCCGGCCGCTCAAATCAGTTCGCCAAGACGTGTCATTTTGGTGTCGTTCGGGATCGCATTATCACAGGGAATTCACCCGGTCTATTACAAGAGTTCTCAGGATCAATTGTTAACAACGATGTAAGGAACATACGTTCTTCTCAATGTTCAAATTCTCCAAGTCGACGCCCACTATGAGCACCACACATGCAGACAAAACCAACCATTCGAAGCTTCCAAAGCCCTGCATGGGTTCGTAGATATAATGGCCGGTGGCGGTGAAGTAATGGTGATTATCGGCTTCCCATCCATCACCGGTAACGGAAACCCTTCCCTTGACGCGCTGGGACTGTTTGAGGATTACTGGTTAGTCGTCGGTGGTTGCCGACAGAGATCCAACTCACATTAAATATTTTCTTCAGCGTGCTAAGATGCTCGTTCGACAATGCCAAGATTTGCTTTCGAGTAACTTTCCGGCCAGGGATAGGCAGTGGTTCATCTTTGGTTCATCTCGCGGGGCACGGTTTGCCATCTCCATCATCGCGAGATAGGTCGGGTCTTCGAAGGCGCGTAGAGACTGTATGCAAATGTCAGAATACCCAACCAAACTTCATGCAAACCAGGGACCTGATCTGTGGAGACCATCCAACGTAGGCAGCATCTTTGAAAATTATCGACTGTATACAGAACCACCAGCTTCTTGACTTCCTGGGTGGCTTTTGGTGTAAGATGGACATCAAGCGAACTCTGAACAAGGCGTTCGAGTTGTGCCGTACGATGAGCCTTCATATCCCCAGGCAATTTCGACTCGAAGTTGTTCGTATCGCACCATTCGTGATAGGCCGACTATTACATGAGGTACATACGATATCGCACCTGCAAGAAACTCACCTTATGGTTTCATTCGAGATGACGCGGGCAAGTGCTAACATCAACGACCATTGTCTTTCCATCACTGTATAGAGAAATCAGTGCTGAACGCACCATAACAATGCGCGGGACATACTTGCACCGCACTCGCGGCTTCATTTCCCCGTTCCCTTTTCGGACAGCAGCCTGCATTGGAGCTGGCGAGAAGAAATGCTCAACGTCGTCCTTACACCATGCTGCGGTAAGTCAACGATGAGGGGAACCAGCTTTGCGATGTCCTCTGCGACGCCGTCCTTGCCAACAAGAGCACCCCCGGACAAGTCAACTTCTAAGACCGAATCTATTTGAGAATAATCAGTAGGAGAATAGACAACAATGGGAGGACGCACCATCATCAGAATCAGAATCTACGGCAGTGTTAGAAACCCCGTTGGTCAGGCGGCGCCTCTTCGTGGGGCGACGCTGACCAGCCACGCATGGAGGATCAGAATCGTCGCCATGATGATCAGTCTGTGGGGAAGGCGGTACACCGCTGCTGGTGGCTTCCTGGTCTGGTTTTTTCCAACTCCAGGCCTTGATGCTGGCGCGGCAGTGGTCGGGCACGAATGACCTGTTATGTAGTAAGCATCCTTTAGAGGTGCAGCTTGGCGGACACGACGCGTAGGCTGTATGAGAGTCGCGTCGGCTTCCTAGCGAGTCGGCTTCCTGGCGAGGCGGCATCGGTGCACGTTGGAGGAGAGGAAGAAGAATTTTTTTGCAAGGCAAACGGCGTTAAACACAGCGTCTTGATCGTAAATAGAAGGTACATCAATTTAACAGGTGGGTCTCTCTGCGAGTACAGCCATTAGCAGAGCGGTGGTAGACCCTTAAACAGGGACTCACAATTACAGCTTGCGAAGGGTACATTCTGCGACGTGTCCAATCGTGCGCATGGTGCGCCATGATGGTGGAAGGGAAGTGATTAATAGGGGTAATTCTTGATTTGGTTACCAAACGCCGCGCTGATTCGAGCCCAGCCTCGGGTCATGGGTTCGTAACACCTGAGCCTTGACCTTGAGCGCTTGAGCCGTCGCTGACCCGCCGCGAGGGTTGGGCTCAGAGGGTCGGGTTAGGTCCCGGGCTCAAGCCTGAGCCCGCACAGCGCTAGATCAAAGCTTATAGAAGTAGACGCGTTTCGGCGCGTTAGGTGAATAGACACGCGTCGTACAGGCAAGTTTTCATATCTATAGTATAACTCATAATGATAAGATAAAATCTGTTATCAAAAGGGTGAATGGCAATGTAAAGCCCAGAGTCTCGATGAATAACGTTACGCCACTTTACCTTGCAAAGGTCCTCGAACTTATGATCACGAGCCATAGCGGCAGTCAAGGCCGAGGACAACGTTGACCAAGCATCACCACGCCAAAGCGACACGTGATCGAAATCTCTTTAAGTTTCAACCACGACCACCCATTCAGTGGCAACGCCGCCTCAAAGTACAACGGCACCCCGAACGTACCACTCCGCTTCAACGTACAACGCCGCATCAACTTCTTACGGACGGCGCCGTGGGGAATCGTGGCTCGGCTCATTGGGCGCGCCAGCAGAAGGCTTGGGCTCGGGACATTACGCGACGTGCCATTTCTTGATTGTTAGTACGTTGATACGGGTGCGTGTCGATACCAAGGACATCAAGACCTCAACGTCAACCTTCGATGATGACGACAGGCTTGGTTGAGCCGCTGGCTTCGAACGCGTAGGGGAAGCACCTAGGTGGCGGTCGTCGGTGCCCGAGGCATTGGCTAGCACCCAGAGCGCACCAAGGTCCAGCCGACGCCTACGTGCTGCACGAAGGTGTCGCCCGCAAGTGTTACAGGTGTGTCCTACAATTTTGCATTACACTTAGGTGTCGCTCACTGTATTTAAAGTTCTAGCTACACACATCTACACTTAGGTCCCGCACTTAGGTGCTCCGGTGATTCGAATCCGGAAACACCCAAGTCAGGGGATCTGGGTTCATGTGGTTCTGTGCGCATTTTGGACACTACACTTACGCGTGTTTTTAGGTAGAACAGGA
>QLPD01001299.1:0-10707 GCA_003314085.1 Hymenopellis raphanipes | reverse complement strand
GTTCTCTGGGGCCGCAGAGGCGTCAAGGATGCCCAGTGTTTCATCTGGTGCATCCTGCCCTTCACCGCTATTCACTCCGCCACCATCACCGCTATTCACTCCACCACCATCACCGCTATTCACTGCAGCTCCATCTCCTCTATTCACTGCACCTCCGTCACCTTTGTTGTCCACGTCCGCATCACCGATGGAGCCAGAGGCCATGGACATTGATGTACCTCTATCCGCATCTCCGCTATTTACTGTACCTCCATCTCCTCTGTTCACTGCAGCTCCATCGCCTTTGTTGTCCGCGTCCGCACCGATTGTGGAGCCCATGGACATTGACGTACCTCTATCTGCATCCCCTATGGACACGTCACCTACGCACAGTGCTGTACCTCTGTGGACAGCTACATCTTCATCATCGTTAAAGAGTAAGTCAAGAGGCGAACATTGGAAGGGACCCATATATCCCGCCGATCAGAGAATTTACACGATTGGGGATTTACCGAAATTCATGAGTTATGGTCTTCAATATATTCCGTGGGCTGGCGGGTATGTAACTCTCATTTTTTCATGCATTTGTAAGAGCTAAGAAGACTACACAGTGATGATCGTCGTAGTATCTTAGATATTCACGGACATCGAGCAGCTGTTCTGGTAGGATCACCGCCAGTGCCGAACTGGTCTGATATAGCGACTCAGGCCTGTCGCGACATGACCGAGATTCAGGATCAGTTGTATCAGCATCGAGAAACAAGCACTTCACGACGAGGCAAATATTCTACCTTGGGATTCGGTATTACGGCAAATACCCGATTCTCGAAACCATACAACTTCACGCATTCTGCTATGGAAAACGCTCACCTTGGCGATCTTCTCAATCGCAAAGGATTTCGAATCATGGGAGAGTTTGCAAGCAGTTCGTATGTTACAAGCTTATGATTTTGGCTATTGACGAGTTTCACAGATGCTTTGCATGACTTTTATCCTGATACATGGGACGAGTACGAGGGCTGTCTAGCCAGCGTTATTGCGAAGGATCCTACTCTTTTCCGACTATATGAAAGGTGCTGTTTCGCTGCATGTCATGTCAATTTCCCACCACGTGCTTGGACGCGATTTCACCTGGACACCATGAACCTGCGACGGGGAATGTGTGCTGTTTGGGCTCTTGGAAACTATGACCCCACCCGAGGCGGTCATCTCATCCTCTGGGATCTTGGGGTGATTGTTGAATTTCCGCCAGGGAACATGATTCTGTTGCCGTCCGCTCTGGTTGTTCATGGGAATTTTGCCATTGTTCAGGATGGAGTTATTCGAGGCGCCTTTGTCCTATACTCAGCTGGGTCCTTGTTCAAGTATGTGTATAATCGTCGTGGACAGGATCCGAAGGCCAGTTTTGGCATGACTCGTAACTTAGCAGCCTTTCCAATAGTTTGAATGTATGTAATTGGAGTATATGAATATTGTTGTACAACAATCTACCTAGACAGCTTGGATGGTCTCACAAAGCTGTAAAGCTTGCATCCATAACCGTGTAGTGAATAGCACGGGTCGGGTACGGGTGCTCATAAGTACTCCCGCCCCAAACCCGATGCTCGAGAACGGGTTACCCATTATTTTCCCCGCAGGTCTTGTACGGGGCGCTGATACCGATACCATTGAGCAGGCCGTTTTCAGCGCGGCGCGGAACACTCAAGAGAGCGCACCACATACCAGCGATGAAAAAGTGGTGCATAAGAGAGGTGAAGGGAGGTGAAGGGATGTAGACTGGCACAATGTCGCCTCGCGTCCAGTGTCAAGGTCGTCGGTGGTGTCGTATGCTGCGTCCTTGTTAGTGCGATATGTGGGTAGAGATGAAATAGCACATACCTATTGATGCTACACGCGTCCGCGACGCCGTGCAGTCGAAGATCCAAATCGTTGACTTGGCGGGAGTGCGATTATAATAGCACCATCACCTGTCAACGATGGTTAGTCGTCCCGCGAATAACAGCCAGCGGCGCTGGACTATATCCGGAAGAAAAGTGTTGTCCTGTGGCGATGCTGCCTGTGCGAGGGCTTATGCGGTCCAAGTGTTGCTCTAAGTAGTGCGGTCGCGTAGACGAGCACTATAATACACCCCGGAAAGTATCCGAGGGCGCACCGGTCAAGCGCAAAGTCAAACCACAGAAACAGCAAAGAAAGACAAGGAAATCAAGTTGAACAGGCCCCAGAAGATTCTGGAGCCCACGAGAGGTCGTGCTGTGGTGGTCGGAGCCAAGGAGATGCGATCTGAGCCATCCGATCGTTATCCGGCAGTTACCGGAACGCTCGGGCAGCTCGGCGAATCCAGAAACTACTTGCAACCGTCGTTTCTGGGCGACGTTGGCGCCATTTAGGCTCAAATAAATTCGAGAAATTGTAAAAAATTTCTTTAAAAAATTGCGCGCAAATTGATACGGGTTGTCGGTATACTTAGACCGACACCCGACCTGGTTCAATCCCGAGCAAGAACAAATCTTGCCTGCCTCTTCCGTTCATGTCGATGCCGAACACCAAGCGTGGTCGTGTCAAGGGTTACACCCCGCCACAGTCGGGGAAGACATGCTGGTGTGACTGCACCAACTTTGACTGCTATGGAGGCAGTTGGGTGTCGCTCGACACTCTTCTTCTGCATGCCAGGAAGAAGGTGAGAGCATATTCATTTGGCGTCATTCCTCCTCCTCATAGCCTCCAGAAGCGAGTAGAAGAAGAGAGGCATGAAATTTGTTCTGAATATGTGGACTCACCACAGGAAATCCAGGAGCTAATTGAGCAAATGACGTTACAGTCACTCGATGCAGCCACGCTCTCTGCCCTGTTCACACCTCCCAACAGCAAGATGTACTATAATTACTGTCATTTTCGTGCACAGCTAGGAGTTCGGCTTTGTAATGAGGATCATGTACGTTGTCTGCCATACCAATGACTTGTAAACTAACTCCGCACAGATACAGAAACTCCTGGATCACATCAACGACAATCAGACGTTGCTTCAGCAGTGGCTGGAGCGAACCAGAAAAAATCCACGCCTGTCCCAGTACTCTTTCCACAATATCACCACTCTCGACACCAATTTGGACGACCTCGCTGATGATATGACTGGCCTTCGTCATCTCCGACTTCGAGATCTAACCCTCCGCTATTGGCCGGAGAACTGGTACCCGGGGAATGATCATGGAGCAATTCTTCCAACTCTGATGGAGTTGGCACAGTACGAGCAATGGAAGAATCTAGAGAAGCTTCGACTGATGGCTCATCGAATTCCGGATTACTACAAAGTTTGTATTCATTGTTAACTGCATCATAATCCTCACATCCGTGTAGAGAAGGTTTCCACCTCTTGTAGATGACAAAGACGTGTGGTTGATGGACCCCATATTTCATGAGGTCCTTCGCACATTCATAAACTTGCAGGTCTTTGCCCTCTCTCACCCATCTCCCCTTGTTCGCCTCACTTATGGCTGGAGCTCTTATAAGAAGCAGATATGCCTCTCACAGGACGCAGATGAGCAATTTGATGGAGTAATCAAGGCTCTGGATCCCAATTGTTTCAGTGATGAGCTGTCTCTTATCAATCGCTGGGATCATCCCAACCTCAAGCAGGTTTTTCTTTTTCATGGATTTTGCCCAGATTATTGGCTTGCTTGCGCTGAGTCCCACAACATCTCCTCAGCTACATGCGGGATCCTCAGCGAGTGGACTCAGGAAAGAGATGGATGGTGCAGGAAGGATTCAATGAAGGACGATATTGATCATAGATTGAGTATGATGCTATTCGGTGACTTTTGGTCTGATCCTCGGGACAGTCCGGAGCCATACTTCGCTGTTGTTGGAGGTGACGATTCTACATACCGAACTTTGGTAGGGGGTTGATATATCAAACTTTAGTCGGGAGCTAGAAGTATCCGAAGGCCAGTTTTAGCATGACTCATAACTTAGCTGCCTTTCCAATAGTTTGAATATATGTAATTCGAGTACGGAACATTGTTGTACAACAATCTACCTACACTGTTTGAATGGTCTCACAAAGCTGTAAGGCTTGCATCCATAAGGACTTGCGATCTTCCATATTACGCGAACCCAACTGCGGAATGAGAAGAAGGTTGTCGTGAAATATGGCGGCCTCCTCCTGTGAAAAGGGACATTCAAACTCGGGGACCTCAACAAGTGATAGGTGGTCCGGATGACGAGCGTTGAAGGGTGTACTGTAGTCTTTCGACCGCATGCTCACATAACGCGTCACGCAGGCCCGTGAAGCGAAGATCTAGATACAGCATAACACATCACGGACCCCAAAAGTTGCTAGTATTCGCTTAAATAGGTAATTTTTCGGCTCCGGCTAACGCCGGAGCATCCGAATAAGGAAATTATCGATTTGTCTAGACCCCGTGAAGATGTTCGCTACATCTTCGCGACCATAACGCGTCACAGGCCGTGAAGATACGGTCGAAAGACTACAGTATCCATGTCCACTGACTCGTCGTCGTTCTCGCGAGTGTGATGTCTCATAACACCGGCATCCTCTAAATCCTCCCAGTCAACACCGTATCCCTCGAAATCCTGCTCCTGCTCATCGGCAGCATTGAACGTCCATTCCAAGTCACGCCAACCATTTTGAAGCATGCCGAAGAAGAACATATCCTGAGGACTCCGCTCGCGTTCAGAACGAATACGAATCTGGTGAAAGTTCCACGCTTCCGCCCACTCCATGGCATCAGTGTTGAGATCCTCGAGGAATAGAAAATGAATAAGCCAGATGTGTGCGTCGTTGTTGACATCCAAATGGAAGTGAAGCTCGAGATCAAGAAGGAACTCCTTCCATTTCTTGCCGAAACCGCGCGTAACATCTTGCCAGAGGCGCTCAATTCGTATGTTATGCACACTTCTACACCGAGGAGATTAGCAAGTGCCAAGGAGTTCTAGCCAAAGAACGTACCGGCCCCAGATGTATGATCCACGGTTGGCGCCAAAATTACTTTCCATAAATTCAGCTACGAGGAGATTTTCTGTACCATGATCACCGCGAACGCGACTAGGTGTCCCATGCGAGCTGCGAGCAGCATGAAAGAGATTGAGAACAGTATCAGCACGATTGTTGTCGTTTGCACGTATGCCCGTTACGAGACGCGAAAATCCATCAATAAACGCGTGAATGACGATGCGGAACTTGATAAGACCTGAAACGAATGAGAATTGTGAGATACAGACAAGGGAGAGTACACACCATGCTGGCCATCATGATGCCATAGTGAATTGGGACCTGCAACTCGGTAGACACGACGTCCGACTGGTCGCCCGCCAATTTCTTGAGGAGATCCCGCAACGCGTTCATAGGATTCGCGAAGACGTTCACGTGGTATGTGATACCCCATCCACTCCAAATGGCCTCTGATCATGCGGCGTCCAAATGTTGGAAACACCTCGAGAATGTGCGCCATAACCTCATCCAAAGCCTCATCAGAGATTACTGACATTGGTGCAGTAGACGAGCGATACAAACGAAGGCGTTGGCCAGTCTCAGGATCGTCGTAAGTGATATAAACGGGAGGACAAGGCTCGGCAAGCCCATAATCTAGTGCACGACGACGAACGGTACGGCTACTGCAGTTGAAGACGGGTGCAAGATGAGTGGGGCCACGGTAGCGAAGCGAGGTCTCCAGAATATTAGGATTGATTTCCTTGCGAGGCCGACCACGCCGCCCGGTTTGTTGAGTAGAGGTGAACTAATAGATGTGAGCCGACATCGGAGTAACGCGTAAAGTGCACATACTTCCAAGTTGACAACGTTGACGCGATCACGGGAGCGCTCTAGAGTATCCTCCAGAGCATCCATCATATTGAGTACGCCCTGCTGAATGATAGCAAACTCATCCTCCTCAAAGTGATGAGCAAGCTAGCATGAGGTGAGAGCGAGTTATGGTCTCAGCGTATGAAGCTTACATTGGAAGTAACAGATAGAAAATGATTGGCCGAGTTCCACTGTGCCTCCAACCATGCGGTATCGCCCACTTGAGTTCGGAGGGCGGTTTCGATGCGGTGTCCAAGTTCGTGATACCCTCTACGGAGGAGTTGGATATCGGCCTCTATGCCATGTGGGTCCTCTGCAGTACCAGGCGGTGGTGGCTGGGAAATGGCGGACCAGCAGAACGCGAAGAAGACGATGGCAATGCCGAGAATAGACGTAAGTCGTGGTCTTGACGCCATCATAGCTGAACGGAAGATGGAGAGGGACTGATTATGTCATGTTGGTTGAGTATGCGCGGTGAGCGTGAGTCGAAGTCGAAATGAAAATGATCGACTCACTGAATCGAATTCGAATTTGGAAACAGTGAGTCGGAAGTTGAATTGGAAAATTCGAACGGTGAGTCAGTGAGTGGCAAGTTGAATTGGAAAATTCGAACAGTGAGTCAGTGAGTCGGAAGTTGAATTTGAAAAATTCGAACAGTGAGTCGCGAATTCGAATCTGAAGCATGCCCAATTTGAATCTGAAATTTTCATTTTGGGATTTTGAAAAGTATTAATATTGTCCAAGAAGGACACCGAAAAACGGCCCTCGATCTTCCCAACATGCTGCCCCGACTCCGCGTAGCTCCGCGTCCGGGATATGAAGTGCTAGTTTTTCTCGAGTGTTCACAATCGGTGGTGAATTTATGTAAAATAATATTGATTCTGTCCTGTACAAGAGGAGAAATAAGTATACTACCACTATGGCATTGCTACTAGGACAGATCCCAGAAAGCCGAAGTCTGAAATTCACGCCCCCAGAACAGGCCATCATCTTGAACAGAAGACGTGATGAACTCGACACACAAACCAGTACGTTCACCCAAAGCAACCAAATCCTTTATGATCCAGCTCGACACTTCACGCATCTGAGCGATACGCAACGCTGCTAGCCTTCCCGCTGCATGCCGTTCCTCCAGAGCCTTCACGAAGGCAGGCCAAGAAGGCAGCTGGTGCTGAGCAAAATGCCACCGGCGACCGGCATTATCAAATGTTATGGTGAGCGTAGATAGACGTGGGAGAATGCGTGCTGAAGCAAAATGCGAGGAGTTTTGTTGACAGTACGTTTCCAGTACAGGAAACGAGAGCGTTACATGCAAGTGGATGAGGCTTTCCAAACCTGGAAGCTGCAGATATGCTATGTTGTAATGATCAGAATGCCTCAGGACCAGCGTGGTAAGATTGCATGACGATCTCTGGATAAAGGCTTGAACGAGAGAAGCCGCCGTTGGTGGAGCCTTGGAGCCCTGGATGCATAATGTGGTAAGCGCGGGTAGCATTAACCTGTTTAGAAGAGCAAAAGCATTCCAAATTTCAAGGGTTTTGAGGTGTGAATTGTGGATGAGCGGAGGTGTGTCTGAGGAAGCGCTATCACACAGCTCGATATGGCACATAATGAGGGACGGGGAAAGTGAATCAGACAGCATGCTCCACTCGGATATCTTCTGCTGCGCGGCGTAGTGCGTGACGTGTTCCATCGAAGGGAGCAAACGTAGCCCAGTATAATCTGGGACCCAAACACGCTTGAGCCGTGGGGCTTGTAGAAACACATTACAGTCGTCTTCATCTTCGGCTTCCGAGATGTACAACTCTTCCAACTGCAGAACGCTTTCCGGTAAAGATGAGAGGCATGAGGCGAAGCTGGAGTCGAGGGACTCCACATAAAGAAGCTTCCATCGATGATATTCCTTCAATATCAGGTCGTATACCGGCGCGTGATACTCCCCTTCGAGCACGACTGTGAGAGGGTGTTGCCCAGATCGACGTAGGTACTCCTGCATGACCTCGGTGTCTCGTCTATCATATTCGGAGTCATACTTCACAATTGCCCATAAGCTGCTAGAAGACATCACAATGTCGCGCCATGAGTGACAGACTTGCCCGAGAGTCCATGGAGGCTTTCCTACGTCTGTGGGCCTATAATCCTAATCGAATGTGTGTTCAAAAATGGACACCAGGACGTCGCGCGGAAGGCCGCGAATGGGGGCCACTGCAGAATCGTAGAGTGCGAGGTGCTGTCTCGCAGCATTGCAGTGTGCTTGTAGGCGAGTTAAATGTTCTTCAGTAAGGGTGATTTCGCGCGTCAAAGCAGAAGCGACGTCCTTAATCCAAACACGGTCATCAGGAAGAAGTGGTTTCTCTCCTCGAAGAATGGAACAGATAGAGGGATGGTATGTCTCGTCGAATTGATTCAAGGTGTACGTGTAGTGAGGAAGGTTGGTATTCCCGAATGCCATTTTGGTAGTAGTAGTATATTCTGAAAATGTTCGAGTCAACAGATCCACTTGAAGCATAGTGTAAACGTACAAAGAAAGGTCTTATGAATAGCCAAACTGAGTGTTCAGACACTGGAGATGGTGGAGAGACAAGAATGCACGGAGCGGAGATCCAAACTTCCACGTGCTCGCAGCTCGCTGAAGCAACCTTGAACGATTTGTATAGAATGGCCTCTGGGAACGCCCACAGTCCTTCCTACACGTATTCACTAAATCAATGCGGCGAGGCGAGCCTGGCATCACTGTATTCCATTCTTAGAGGAGAGAAACCGCTTCTTCCTGATGACTGTCCTTGGATTAAGGACGTCTCTTCCGCTTTGACGCACGAAATCACCCTGGCCGAAGAACATATAACTCGCTTACAAGCACACTGCAGTGCTGCGAGACAACACCTTGCACTCTACGATTCTGCAGTGGCCCCCATTCGCGGCCTTCCGCGCGACGTCCTGGTGTCCATTTTTGAACACACATTCGATGAGGACTATTGGCCCACAGACGTAGGAAAGCCTCCATGGACTCTCGGACAAGTCTGCCACTCATGGCGCGACATTGCGATGTCTGCTAGCAGCTTGTGGGCAACAGTGAGGTATAAATCCAGACATGATACACGAGATACCGCGACCGAGGTTATTCAGGAGTACCTGCGCCGATCGGGGCAACACCCTCTCACAGTCGTGCTCGAAGCGGAGTATCGCGCGCCGGTATACGACCTGATATTGAAGGAATATCACCGATGGAAGCTTCTTTATGTGGAGTCCCTCGACTCCAGCTTCGCCTCATGCCTCTCATCTTTACCAGAAAGTATTATGCAGTTGGAACAGTTGTACATCATCGAACGCGAAGATGACTGTACGGTGCTTCTACAGGCCCCACAGCTCAAGCGTGTTTGGGCCGGACTCAGACTACCTTCGATGGAACACATCACGCACTACAGTGCGCAGCTCAAGGTGTCAGAGTTGAACACCATCTCCGAGTCACTCTCCCCTTCCCTCCTTACGTGCGAGATCATGCTGTGTGACGGCTCTCCTTCAGATGTTGAGTCTCCTCCGCCCCTCATACACAACTCCCACCTCGAAAACCTCGGTGTTTGGGGTGATCTCGCTGTCTTGAACCGGTTGGTGCTACCAGCATTGACTACTTTACGCATAAGTGACCTAAAAGATCCACCCGTTGTTTCCACCATTTCATCCTTTATCCAAAGGTCATCCTGCAACCTTACCACCATGAGCATACGACATCACCGTCTCATCGGGTGCCTTCCTCTTTCATGTTTGGGAAGTCTCGTCAAATTACAGATCACTGTTCAATTGCAAGATCTAAGATACTATGTTGCGGCAATGTCCTCCTCCGAAGTTGCTTTCACCAGCATTCTGCCACATCTTCGTACTTTGGTCATCGTACTTGATGATATTCCTGCCCTCTATGATTATGAAGTTTTAGGATTGTTGTGGGTGTGGGGTACCTTCGTTGATATTCTCCAGATAAGGCACTCAGCGAGAAGGTTGGAAACACTTCGCATTGTTTGCGATTCGTTGCCCGAGTGGATGGAGGAGCGCTTGACTGCATTGCTCCAAAATTCTGACTTGCATGTCGAAATGCAACCTCCAGTCCGTGACGCAATGTTCAATAACAAATTCTTGACATCCACTTTCTGGAACTATGATGATTAGATGTATTTCTTATTCTTATCCGGTACAATGTCAAACGTTTCTCCTCCCTGATATTACCCGTTGCGCTAGCGGCTAGAAGTCTGATCCTTAGCCAGAATCCAACGACAATGCTGACGTTAACCAGAACTGGAGGAACTTCCTCCGTAGTCATAGGGAGATCCCGGTGTCCTGGGCCACACAATCTGTGCAAGCTCACCTTGCAGATCAACTACATATATCTGTGATTTTGATACTGTTTGCTTGAGTTCAGAGCAGAACAGGTACGGAACGATCATTTTCGGGCCCACTATAGAACAAGTATTTTACACCATTTCGGCGGAACTGCTAGGGATATTGTACATTATTCTTTGACGGAGTAGAAGAAACGTCCATCATTATAACTTATAAGCTCGGTCGTGGTACGCCATCTGGATAGAGCTGTACTCCAATGTAAGGCAACGGTTACCAACTAGAGAAACAAACTCACTTTTCCTGGATTCAACAAATTGAGAGGGTCCAATGCTGCCTTGATCGTTTTCATAAGAGCCACGGTGCCCTCGCCAAGCTCTTCGGTGAGGTACATCTTCTTTCCGAGTCCGACACCATGTTCGCCGGTGCCTAGTATACCAATCCAGTGTCAGCCGAAAGGCCAGGAAGATGAGCGGGAGCGCGTACAAGTGCCGTCGAGTTCGATCGCCTTGCGATTCATGCTATCGACGATTTCTTGGGCAGCTTTGAATTCGTCTTCGTCTCCGTACAGAATGAAGGCA
>QLPD01001298.1:0-28420 GCA_003314085.1 Hymenopellis raphanipes | reverse complement strand
GGAGGGTAGTTTGCGAGATATCTGGCGCAGCAGATGAATGGGAGCGATGGGTTTGGGTCGGACGATGAGGAGGAGGAGGACGAGGAGGGGGGCGGGTGGTTGTCGAGGTCGACGTTTACGCTGGGGAATCCGCCGGTGACCGCGGCGAGGCAGCAGAGTCAGAGTGAGCGGCGGCCGTTGCCAGTGAGTGCGGTGGGGTTTGATGATGCGTTTGATCCCGGCTCGTCGGCGTTGCAAAACCCGTTTAATGATGTATGTCTTTCTCCCTTCTCTCTTCACTCTCCACCTCCCTGACGTACCTTGTGTGAAGGACGATGCGTTTGGACCGTTTTCGGACTCTGCGGGTGTGAGTATACATGAGGCGATTTTTGCGGAGATGGATGGTGAATCTGATGGGTTTGGGGAGTTTCAGGGGGTAGGAGGGGAGGTGGAGGAGGGGGAGTTGACGCCTACGGCGGGGAGCTGGACGTTTGAGGGGGATGGGGATGGGAGTGATGAGGGGGATGGGAGTGGGAGTGGGAGTGGGGAGGAGGGGAAGGTGTGAGTGTTTGAACTTTGTAGTGTAGGAAATACGTACGTGGGTTGACGAGATTGGGCGGTCGGCGTGTGGCGTTATGTATTTGGACTTGTAGATAGGTCTCGTTGTAGTCTAGATAATAAGTACCTAGTTTCTTGACCATCGCGACTCGTGAGCGCGCTCCTATTTATGAGTCGCGTTATACTCTAGAGCTACAGGCCCTCAGCCAATGATTAGGGGGAAGCTTGATGGATGGACGTTTTGTTCTCTTTACTCGTGCACCCAATACCAAGCCGAGGCGGATCCTCGAACTTTTTACACACCTCAGGCGACGTAGCAGTGTCCTCCTATTCGGCTGTGTGCAAAGCTCTATCGTTGAAGGAGCAGACTCTGTTCTGACCCGAGAGGAACACGGGTCCAGGACGGCTCCTAGTAGGGCCTGCATGAAGAGGCCGTACGCAAACATCCCCGAGCGGATGGTGTGTATGGGGGGATGAGATGATGATCAAGGTTAAGGAATTCATTTTTGTAAGTACGCCACTACTTAAAAGTGACTTGAATCCGAAATGATGAGGCGTGAGCTAAATAGGGCAAGAACGTGATGATAAGTTTGTCTGATTGTGGCGCAATTTTATTTATTAACTGAGGATAGTTGTGGCGTTACAATAAGTATCCCGAGCCGATCCGATATTTGGTGCCAACTTGATTGATAAGTAGACGCTGCGCACCCGAAATACCAACGGATCCTCGGTACAGTATCGAAATCCCTCTACTTATTTCATCGGGGAAGCGGAGTCTAGGCGGCATCCTCGAAAGACGTTGAGTGCTGTACACAAAGAACAGGGAGAGCAGGGGGGTAGGGGTGAAGCTCAAGGTTAACTTTTTTCATTTTTCGGATGCTACCAACTTCAACGGTCGAATTGTGCACGGTGGGGTCAGATGCCGCTGCTTGCCAGTGGTGTTGCCAGCTCTGATTTGGTTTGGAGTTGCATCTACAATGAGCTGCACCTGAAGTAATAACTGTACTTAGTACTACAGTACCATGGAGCTGGGTCAGCTTACCATATAAACACGTACTCCATCGAAAGAGCGCTTTACTGACACGTTCTTGATATATTATTTCCAGGAGTTAAACGCGTCACATATAGTTGGTCAGTTCCGGTGACCGTGGTGAAAGCGAAAAAGCCAGCCGATCACGTGTCAATAACGCGCCTTGTTCCCGACCACCATCATCGCCAATGGTCTTTCACTGGTCAAGTAAGTAAGCCCCATATATCTCTCGTTTTTTATTGCCCCCCTGAATACTCCTTCACACAGCTCCAGAACGTCGAGTTGGACACGTCCTCCTCGAGCCCATTCCTGTAGAAATCTATCATGACATATTCAGCTACATCGAACCATCTGCAGAATTCTCGGAAGCCGACTGTCGCGCGACATTCTCCTCCATCGCTGGAGTGTGCAGGTTCTTCGCTGCAGAGGCTCTCCCGCGTGTTTTCCATTCCTTTCACATCCCGTGCAACTCGCCTGAGAGTCGTACCGCGATAAAGCTCTGCAGAGAGATAAAGAACGACAAGCCGCTTGCTTCTCATATTGCTACTCTCGTACGAGAGTGCGTTCTCAGTGGCTGGATGTTTGACGCAGAGAACAAGACCGAGGAAGCGGCGCTCGCTGCTCTGCTGAGCCTTGTTCGGAAGGCGATCCAGAAGATGCCGGACCTGGAGAACGTCAAGCTGGAGAATTGCAGCATATCGGGCGCCATGATAAAGCTCATCTGTAAAGCAGTGGGGCTTCGCTCATTGCATCTTCATCACTGTCGCCCGTCGAGGGGAGTAGACGGCAATCTTTGGGACAAGCTATCCTCGGCACATATTGTCGACCTCACCCTGACTGACCTCGATTATGTGCCACGCGAAGTCGATATAATTACTCATCTTTCTTACCAGCACCTCACCTCCTTGAAAACGAACCATCGCGGGTTATTGGACGCCGTTGCTCTTTCCACAAATCACCTCCAGCGCCTTGTAATCACCAACTACATAAACCACGAGGACGACCTCGTACATCTCAGCGCCGCCCTGAGGCGACTTCCTTTGCTTACCCATCTCAGCATTAACCGCATCATTAAACACCGGTCATCACACACCGATTTCATGCCTGGCAATTTCCCGGAAATATCTCTTCCTTCGCTTCGCTCCCTCCTTTGTCCAGGGACTATAGCCACAGAGCTTCTATCTGCAGAACCAGAAATGCTGGTGCACCTCGACCTGACAGGGCAACATATCGCCCGGCACAATTTCTCGGGTGCGCAGACCCATTTCTCTTTCCCCATGCTCGACATCCATGTCGACAACGTAGAAGAATTGGTCTTACCCGTGCACGGCATAAGAAAAGGAGGTTTCCCGTTCAATCGCCCGCACCCGCTTCTGAGAAAGCTCACGATCATTAACCAGGACGTTCTCAACCAAAATTTGGCAGTGACCTGGCTCGTACGTCCTCACCTTAGCGTTCTCGTTGCAAAGCTCTGAATTTGTCATAGATTCTTAATGCAGTATGTGCTGCTACTCCGGCTGCAAACATCCCTCCGCTTGTCGAGATATCGTTCATTACGGGGCCTGAATTGCAATCGACTCTGGATTTGCCGTCACAGCATAACGGGATCCAGTATTTGTCCTCGTTCTTCCCCGCACTCTGTAAGGTGTGCGCTGGAGAGTGTGTGCGCTGGGATCTTCGAGATGAAGGGATCTGGGAGCCCACTATCCTGCAGCCAAAGAAGATGCGGCTTCTTATGGCGGAGTTTCCGGAAGAGTGTAAGGATTATGAAGGATGCTTTGCCCGCTATTGTTGAATTGAAAACGTCTTGTTCCGTATATTGTAGCAGCATACCGAGGACGATCGTACGTACAAAAAGTAGCTGAGAGTAGTATTTAGCACGACTTTGATCTGTACCGCCCTTATATCCCCAATTTACATTCCTCGTGTTACCCTGTACGGCCCAACCTCCTCTCTTCCTCCGACCGCATACTAGCGAGCAACCGCTCCGTCTCCTCGGCCCTCGCCTTCATCTCTGCCAGCTCACCCTTCACCCTGTCCAGCTCCCTCTTATCCTCATCCGCCTTCAACTCGCCTTTCCGAACGATAAATTCCGCAGCTTGGCGGCATCGCTTGGCATCGTCCTCTAGCCAGGCTATGCGCTGTTCAAGGAAAGCCGTAAGGTTGGAGGATTGAAGTCCGGTGTTCGAAGAGGCGGATGACGCCTCTGTGGGCATGGTTGCGCCGGTGTGTTTTTGGAGAAGCGAGATCTGGGTATCCTTTGGCGCGAGCACGGCGTATTTGTCGGATAGTTGTCTTTGGAGGTCGCGAATTGTTTGGTCAGCTGTTGATAAAATTGCGCCACACTTATTATATGAGAACCTTACCAGAATCTTAACCCTCTCATTTTCATCGGTCTTTTCATGGGAACACTCAACATGTTCAGCACCCACTTATTTCTGCTCCCAACTCTTTGTCAGCATTTCCTCCTGTCTATTTCCTCTAGCTCAGATCTGGGTGTAGATGTTTCCGAGAACCGTCATCAGATGACTTCAATCATATCTGTCTTCAGAGCTTTCTAGCCAAGCGAGGGCGTCAAGCCCCGGAACTTATCTGGAACTGATCATTCGGAAAGGCGGAGTGACGGGCGGCGGAACCGAGGAACAGAGCTGAGGGAAGCGCGAGTCGGCACCGGCGCAAGATGAGACTCAGACAAGGAACGTAAATATGCATTCGGGTATGAGCAAGGTAAAGGTCAACATCGTTCTGAACAGTATAGGTCTTTCAGAAGTTTTCAATTTAACAATAACGAGCGAAACATCCTCCATAATCCTTACGCTCTTCCGGAAACTGCGCCATAAGAAGCCGCATCTTCTTCGGCTGTAGGATAGTGGGCTCCCAGCTGCCTGTAACAAGATTCCAGCAAACACACTCTTCAAGCCGTACTTCACGAAGTGCGGGGAAGAATGGAGACAAACGCTGGATCCCGTCCTGCTGCGAGGGCAAATCCAAAACCCACTTCACGCTGGTCCCCGAAGCGAACGATAACTCGACGAGTGGAGGGATGTTTGCCCTTGGAGTAGTAGTAGCACATACTGCTCTAAGAATCTATGACAAATTGAGAATTTTGCAACGAGAACACTGAGTTGAAGACATACTTTGCAGCACAACTGAAAGTTTTGATTGCCAAGTTCCTCGCCAACGATTGCGAGCTTTCGCAGAAGTGGGTGTGGATGATTGAACGGGAAGGATTCTCCAAGTATGCCTTCCAGGGGTAAGACCAACTCTTCTACCCTCTCCACACGGAGGTAGATGAGCATAGGAAAACGGAAAGCAGTCGGCACACCCGAACGGTTATACCGGGCGACATGTTCCCCTGTCAAGTCAAGGTGCACTAGCATTTCTGGCGCTGGAGACAGAAACTTTGTGGCTATATTCACTGGACAGAGGAGGGAACGAAGTGAAGGGAGAGATACTTTCGTGAAATCGGCAGGAAAGTGATTGATGGGCAATGAACGGTCTTCAGTGAGGAGGTTAATGCTTAGATGCGTAAGCAAAGGAAGTCGCCTCAGGGTGGCGCCGAGATGTACAAGTTCATCCGTGCGGTATGTGTAGTGGGTGATTACGAGGCGCTGGAGGTGATTTGTGGTAACAGCAACGGCGTCCAATAACCCCCGATGGTTCGTTTTCAGGGAGTTGAGGTGTGGGAAAGAAAGATGGGGAATTATAACGATTTCGAGCGTATCATATTGCGAGTGGATTAGCGTGAGGTCGACAATACGCGCCGAGGAAAGCTTGTCCCAAAGTTTGGCTTCTACCAGACTCGACAGGCGACACTCATGAAAATGCAATGAGCGAAGCCCCACTGCTTGACGGACAAGCTTTACCATGGCGCTCGATATGCTGCAATTCTCCAGCTTGATGCTCTCCAGGTCGGGCATCTTCTGGATCGCCTTTCGAACGAGGCTCAACATAGCAGCGAGCGCAGCTTCCTCGGTCTTGTTCTCTTCATGGAATACCCAGCCACTGAGAACGCACTCTCGTACGAGAGTGGCAATGTGAGAAGCAAGCAGCTTGTTGTTCTTTATGTCTATGCACAGCTTCATCGCGGTACGGCTCTCAGGTGAGGCGATGTGAAAGGAATGGAAAACACGCGGGAGAGCCTCTGCAGCGAAGAACCTGCAGACGCCAGCGATTGAGGAGAACGTTGTGCGACAGTCCGCGTCCGAAAACTCTGCGGATGGTCCGATGTACCGGAATATGTCATGATAAATTTCGATAGGGATGGGTTCGAGTTCGACGTCTCCAATTCGACGTTCCGGAGCTAAGTGAAGAAGGATTCAGTGGGATTGCGAAAAGGAGAGACATGTATGGCTTGCTTACTTGACCACTGAAAGACCATGGGCGATGATGATGGTCGGGAACAAGGCGCGTTAGTGACACGTGATGTGGCTTTTTTGCTTTTTTGCTTTGAAGAAGAAGAAGAATGACATCCCGACGATTGCTGGATCAATCGCCGAGTTCTGCACCACGTGTGTGTCCGGTCACTTTGACGATCACCCAAATTCATGTTGTATACCGCGACGCGTTCAACGAAGGAAAGAACAATACGGCGCCGAAATAACTTGTCCTTATATGATCTTCTGAGTGATTTTTGCCAAAGGATACCATAACTCGCGCTAACTTCACCGTGCAGGTTTCGCATTCCTTTTGTCCTATGTTGTTCCGTCTCATCAATAAAGTAGTAGGTCTAGTGCCAGTCGCCCACTGCTAATTACAGCGTTATTTTATACCTCAATGGAGTTCACTTTGGATTCCATGTCGTCTGCCACCGTTTCGGCCCGTCCGTTTTTGGCGATTCTTCCTTTCCTCCTGCCACGATCACGTTCAACGCGTCGTATTGCATGCTCGTGTTGCTGCAATGAGATCACACAAAAACGCGCTTTGTCTTGCTGGTACGCTTTCGTTTTCCGGACATGCCATTCATACTTATTCTATTTTACTCGTCAGAACCCAGCATTGACTTTGGCATCGACGGCTGCCTCCTGTCGTTGCTGTCCGTAGCTTAACGGCCTTTGTGCATTAGGGGAGCTCAAAGTTGGCGATCGGTCGGTCGCGATCCGTAGGTCGCAGGCGTTCGAAAGCGTTAGGTAAGAAGTGTCACAAGTAGTCACACATGTGCTCTTCGTGCTCTACATTCAAATTGCTCTTGTTTTCAGAGTAAAATGGCATTCACTTTGTCTCCAATATACACCTAAGTAATGCTAAAGCTGGACAAAATTGAGGTTTTGAATGCCAAGTCCAACCCGGATGAGGACAGTCATGAGGTGTGTCTGCAGTATACCTGCAGCGCTGTCTGCAGCACACATCTTGGACACAAAGGCAACTAAGCGAGGGTCAGCGTTCAAACCCGCCACGGCGCCACCATCCTGAGGTGCAAGATTTGTACTAAGTGGCGTCAACAGCAGTGATGCTCTGCAAGGTGTGACTTGGCACACACGGGCAGCAACAGAACACGACTGAAATTAAACCAACAATCACCATTCTTCTTTTTCATGTCATTTGTGTAAAATCTAAGGTAAAGGATCGACAGACAGTACTACAACTCAGTACAAGCAAGTGTGCAGCGTGATTACTACTTTAGTCCAGGTGACATTTGTCAGCTTTCGAACGCCTGCGACCTACGGATCGCGACCGACCGATCGCCAACTTTGAGCTCCCCTATTATCTCACACAGACGGTAGGTAGGTAGAAAACCGTCGTGGTTCCCATTGAGGAACGACGGAACGGACTAGACTTAAGGGGGCGTGCTTATGGATGACCTCATAAACAGTACACAGGGACTACCTACCACGCCCACGACGATACGAGTACTTGATCCCGTGGCACGATACCGACTTAGGAATATCAGCATCTCCGCATTTGTATGGGAAACTGGACCCACAGAAGCATTGCCACCGACGACACGATGTCGACTGAGCATGCGGTGGGAAGGTTACGCCGGACTGGGACCCTCGCCCTCGTACCATCATATCCACAGCCTTCGTCGACAATGTCCAACGTTTCCAACCCGGACAATGTTCCCATTAATTCGGCTGACATCGTTGTCAACTTACCAGAGGTTGCTCAACAGCTAGCAGACAGAGTACCCCCACCTCCGCAAGCCATACCGACTACCAGCGAGACTAACCGCCCTAATAACGCTCGGAACTTTAGACCAGGACGCGCGAAGAGAAGAAACCAAGGGGTTCAAGTGCGTCCTGCAGACGAGTCAGAGGTCGATGATGCGGAAGGGGATGTGGATGAAGAGAGCGACGAAGGGCCAGACCAAAATCAACAGCCGGATGGTGTAGATTCCGGTCCACCTCCTGCCCCCAAAGGACGCCGTGCGCGGCAAAAGTTCTTTGGGCTGCCCAAAAATCGTAATGCGAGAGGTTCGTGAATGTCTGATTGCTGTTTCGTGTGCTGATCATTGTCTAGGATACGACCCTTTAGATTACGAGCAAAAGTATCCTCCGGATCCGATTTATGAGGAGGCGCAACCGAACTCGCGCGTGTGGAGGATGTGTCTCGACGAATTTCAGATCTTCGATTCAGATTTAGCTGAGGATGCGAGAGACACCGTCGATGTCCTCCTTGTCTTCGTATGTGTTACGTTCACTGGCGTACCTCTACTTTACATCTAACATTCCCCTCAAGGCTGGTCTGTTCTCGGCAGTGGTTACTGCCTTCCTCATCGAGACGGCAGCCAAACTCGAACCGGACTACGTCCAACTATCTAGCTCAATTCTATACGAAATATTGGTTGTCCAGCGCGCCTTCGTGAACGGATCAGCTGTTGATCTTGATCCAGTGGTCTCGTCTCCGAACGCGCTGGACTTTGCTCCGGGTCATGCCCAGCTATGGATCAACGGGCTTTGGTACTCGAGCTTGTCGTTGAGCTTGATAACGGCCCTTGTCGCCGTGTTGGCGAAACAGTGGTTGCACCAGTACATGTCTATGACGTCCGGAACACCTATGCATCGTAGTATGCTTCGTCAGTTCCGTTACGAAGGATTGCAGGCGTGGCGTGTGCCTCTGATCATTGGACTGCTTCCGTTGCTCATGCACCTTTCGCTTGGCATCTTCTTCATCGGACTGATCATCTTTCTCGCGCAACTGTATCCCGCATCGGCGTACGTCGTTGGCCTATTCGCCTTGATAGCGTACTCCGCGTACTTTGCGAGCCATATCCTCTCTGCGCTACATCCCCAGTGCCCGTACAAAACGCCGCTTTCCAACCAGCTGTACATACTACTTATTCCTCTGTTGTATACTAAGACTCCTTTTTCTCGTTGGACTCCGCCAGACAAGTCGATTAGAGAGGCGGAGGAGACGATGGTTAGGAAACGCCAGGTCGATCATTACTTTTCTATTGATGTGCTTGAGTGGGTCTTCACGAATTCTACCAACCCGTCTGCTCGCAGCATCATCTTACAGAGTTTCGGAGGATTTCCCAAGCATTTCCATGATAGGTTAAATACAACCTTCAGAGCCACCGCGTTCGTGCTTGAAACTCTTTCCGAGTTCCGCCGGTTATTTAATCCTCTTGTTTCCGTCCTGGAATCGCCACCAAGCGATTCGTTCGACGCTCAAAACACTTATATGCTACTGGAACGTTTTGTGCGGGCGGACAGGTTTGTTCTCAAAATGGATGAAGGATTGTTAAGGGAATTCTTGCCCATACATCCACCCGTCCCGCTTGAGCTGATTGCTGTAATTGCATCTCTTCCTACATATTCGGAGGCGCTGCCGATGAAATTGCAAGCGAAGGAGGTGTTTCTGAACCCTGACTATCTTTCGGCTCATCTCGACCTTCGCCTGCACCCTCAGACATGGATTGATTTAGTCGACCTTATCCTAAACCCATACCCTCGTATTATATCTGAGGATGATATCCGAAGTGGCTCATCGACACTGCTTCCTATCATCCAGCTCTGTGCAAACTCCCCATCTGTACTCGACGTGTACAATACAACGGAAGTTCAGTCGTATCGCGATGGAAATCGCGACTTCCCGGTCCCCTTTGACGAGTCTGCGGTCACCTTTCGTCGGGTTTGTCAGGTACCCGCGTTCCGAAAGATGGTTGATCAGAGTCTAAATCGTACATTCCGCTTCTTCGATAAATTGTCTGAGAACGCATTCGACTTTTACAAGTTCCCGGGTTTGAAGACACAGTTGAGCATCGTGAACTACTTCCGTTATGTCACGCAAGGTTATTGCCCGTCGCCCGACGCCACGGTTGTAGCAGACATGAAACGCGTGGTGTGCAGGATGTTTCGTCATATGCTTGACAAGGAGTACAAACCTGCTGAAGAGTTCGATGGTTTCGCTATTTATATCACTCTCCAGTCTCTTTTCACGAATGTCTCAATACCTAATGATCCAAAAGATCTCGAACTCTACGATGTACCTCGAGACCTTGCTTTGCTTGTCATCTCCTTCTTTCTGATGCATGCAGCAGATACGGCCTACATCGGAGACTTCTTCAGGTTTCACTGGAAGCAGTGGTTTTCAGTGCGATTTATCAGAAATCTCCTGCTATTTCGTTTTGAAGATATCAGAGACAAGCCTTATGCTTACCGTTACCTTTGGCCGGGAAGTCTTCTGCTTGAACGTGGACTCTTTGAGCGTATACCTGCTGCCTACGACATTTTTGTAGAGGCAGATCTTCTTCGGGTGTTAACACCATTTCGTTACTATCCCACCGTCTGCGCCGCCCTCTGTTACTACGTTCAGACAATGTTTTACTGGACCTCAGCGGAGATTCCACTAGATGGGCGTCCTGAATGGTGTCCTCCTTTATCTCTGCCAAATAGGCTGCCCGACCTTGAAGTCAATCAGCAATACCTATTCAGCAAAGAAAATATTGTCCACATCTGTGTCATTTTTCTTTCAGCTCCCGAAGACTCCTGGAATGCCTTATCTGGATTGTACGCGTCCCCCCGGTCGAAGGCTGTTGAATTCTTGGGTCTGTTGTGGAAGAGCAGCAAGATAAGTATGACATGGCCCGAGTGTCGCGCGATGTTGTATGAAGCCCGACGGGATTGTTTCAACATTCCTTTGTATCCGATTTATGGCACCCCCGCTCAATCATCTGTGATGCCTACTGAAGCGCAAGTCACTGATATGGTTGTGTATTTGGAGACTGGAATTGACTTGCTGGACGTCTACCTCTCAGATCCTTGAGATAGAACGAACTACTTTGGCACATTGTATTAAACACTACGTAGTACTACTCCTATTGGAATACTGAGCAGCATCATCGTACTTCCGGTGAGATACGCGACTGTTCGAATGCCGGGTGCCTGACTGTGGTGAGGCCGGCTCTGCGCTAGCCATGTAGGGTGGTAGAAACTGATCTTCCCACATCCCATCCAGTAGTCGTGGAAGCCGACCTTTCAATATCTCTGTCACATAGATGCCCTTATTTACGCTCTCCAACTCCAGACTCTCCTCGTTTCGCCGTCTGAGGAGTTGCTCTAGTTTCTCCCAGCGTTGTTGCTGAATTCCCTGCGCAGCTGTCCAGGAAAATCGCAGAATCAGCTTTGGAGGCAGGGTACTTAGTCAATCTTCAAGCTTTCTGCAAAGCCAATGCAGGAGCTTATCTGCCGCGTTTGTTTCCGTTACATCTACGATAAGTGATTCCGGAAGGCGGCCACACCAAATAGACAATGATCTAACTACAGGTAGGGATGAGCGCGATGACTGTAGCGTGAAGCTGGAGGACTTACGGCTGTCCGGTGGTGGTCTACATAGCTTAAGCCCCCTGCTCGAGCTGACCTCTTCGAAGAACATGGGAAGAATGCGCTGGATTGTTGTCGACGACGCCGCGTCGTCCATACTCCCTAACGTTATAGCTGCATCCAGTGGAACAAAACTCTCGATGACACTTATTGAATGAACCAGGACTCTACCGGGGCGGAGGTAGATATTTAATGTATGTGTGCCATCTCCACTTATGAATTCACATCTTACTTCACAAGGATCATCATCATCCAGCTCCGAGTCCCTAGAATCCATCACTAGAAGAACAACATTCCCCCACTCCACCACTGACGTTGGCCTTGTATCCGAGGAAGAGAACCTCGGACAATGAGTGTCGCTTATGTTGATCGTGATAGAGCGACATGCTTTATGCATCAATAATTGGGTGAAGGTCGCGAAGGAATCAAATGTTGGGAAAGCGCCGGACATGATGATGATATTCAGAGTAAGTAGATTGGCTAGTGAAGTTGATATGAGCTTGACGCATATCTGACTGCCATTCTGCTCCGTTCCCGATGCCCTGACGATCAGTCCCGTCGATAATGGACTCTATGTGCGTCCTCGTTTCGATACGATTTCCCCGCCGACAAGGTACGACGGACACTGTCCCATGGCAAACAGCGCCAAAGTAGGCTTCACTAGAGGGTTCTAGTGTTGAGCATGCAGGGAGGAAATCTTCTGATTCACTACAGACGGACATTAGACAGTGATGTCGCAACGACGAGCAGCAGCAGACTCACTATTCAGCTCTATTCCCATCAGGGAGCAGTAAATAATCATTTAGGGTTTGTCCGGAGAGCGAAGAGTTCTCGGGTGAAGATGAGGTCTGTTTGCTATATAAGTCTGAAGACATCGAGACGATTTAACGGATACGTACGAATGGAAAGGTTCACTTATATAGCAGAAGCGTTTTCTTCTGTAACGGAGCGTTACATTGCATGTACAGCCCCTGGTGCGCAGATCAATTGGCCGGCTGGGAGCCTCGTGTTTGTTTGTGGCGCGTCGCGATATTGGCATACTGTAGTCTTTCGACCGTATCTTCACGGCCTGTGACGCGTTATGGTTGTGAAGATGTAGCGAACGGCTTCACGGGGTCTAGAATCATCGAAAATCTCCTTATTTGGATGCTCCGGCGTTAGCCGGAGCGAAAAAATTACCTATTTAAGCGAACATCAGCAACTTTTGGGGTCCGTGATGCGTTACGATGTACCTGGATCTTCGCTTCACAGATCCGCGTGACGCGTTATGTGAAGATCCGGTCGAAAGACTACAGTAAAAGTTGAAGAGACTGCTGCAGACGCGTAGCGCTGTCATAGCGTGTTGAGAACCATTTATGATGTACATTGGGTAAAATAAGGTAGAACGCTGTGGGCAGGGGTCAGACAGTCACATAAAGACACGTCATCGAGAAATGGACGTACAATAAGGCTGCAGAAATGGTAAGAATGCACCCCATCACCAATGGAAGCGTTGCGACTTTGAAATCGCTGCTGGGTGGAATTAAATGAATCCGAGCCATGCGTGGAATGAAGGCGATGATATGGAAGAAGGAACAACCCAGTAGTACAAAGAAATTATCTCGAGTCACCGACCAGAACAAGAGATGTTGGAGCCCGTCGCAGCAGGTACGCAAGGCAATCACCGCTGTCGGATAAAGAGGGTGTGAATGAGGGAGAACTCGGCTATAATCTTCAAATCTACATTTCCTGAGGCTACCCTTTAGTCGTCTTATTCGATCAGGTCCGATTCGGACTCTTCTTCTTCTTAGCGATCGAAACCCGCCACACCACCCCAAAACGGCCAACCGCCCGCCAACCCAAACACGCCGCCACTATTTTTTTATAATATATCCTTCACCGCTGACCGGGTCTAACCCTAACACACCTAACCTAACCCCTTACCTAACCCTAGCCTAACCCCGACCCCGAACCCTTACCTAACCGAGAACCGCCCACACCGATCCCGCCAACCAAGCAGCCGAATTTGGACAAACGGAAGCAGATCGGAAGAAAAAGAAGCAGAAGACGACGAAACGTACCTGATCGAATAAGACGACGATACTGTCCCCTCACATTTCCTCCTCATCATTGAAGGAAACAAGGAATCAGTAGACGCGGGTCCCCGGTCCGCTGGCAACCACACAACGTGCCGGTTTCGGCTTGTTCTTGATCACTCTTTTGACAACGACGCAATGGGAAACGACGACTTGTATCAACTGGCAAGAAAGAGATGCCTCGCTCGGACCTGTCCGTACAATGAATTTCAGCACAAGACCAGAGGGAACAGATTTCGACATGTTTGTGAAGACGCGAGAATCATAATAGTCCCCAAAGGTGAGCACCGATGTGCAAGTCCTATGCATCAACAGCGCCAATGTACCAGCCTGTTGGGAGGCGGTAAACAGCTGGAAAAGGACTGCGGTGGAGGCCCCGTCCATAGGCCATTTACCCCATGCAACTGATCTGTGGTAGTCATCAGTGATAATTGTGCACTGCCCTCCTTGTCTGCATGAGATGTGAGGTGAGGCCCTGTCGTCCCTTGGCGTCTTCGAGTCTTCTCCGTTGCGTAATGATGACGTGGCCTACGGACCTTTGCTTCTTCATCATTCTACACTTCATTCCAATCCACGAAGTTCTAGCAATGAAATGACCGTTGCTCGCTAACCCTCTCTTCGTGAAGCATCTCTGGATACTATTATTTGCCATTTTGCAATGGACGACCTTCAAGGCCAAGCCACGAACACGGTTTTCGATGGCAAGGTGCTCAATCTACCTCTCCTCGCAGTCAAAATCCTAACGTCAGGCCGGATGCCACTCAATCCTCGTCTAAGACGAGCTCCTAAAATCCCAGACGACGAATTTGCGATATGGTACTTTCGCTATAGTGCTGGGGCCGCTGCCCCACCACTTCCTTGGACGTGCTTACGCCCGTTGTAAATGTAATGGTAACCGCATTCCCCACAGACACTCTTCTTGGAGCAACCAGCATTCAAGCTCGCTCGTCCCAGTCCCCGTTATCAGGACTTGTTCAAATCCAATAAGTGGTGGACTCCTTATAGAGAACTAGCACCCAATCTTCGAGCGCTCCATTCGATAATCTTGATGGCAGGCACGTTCAAGGTGCGGGCCGCGGTGCCGGCATCAGGTTCGCTCTCTTGCCTTATCACCATCGTGTGGTCAACCGACCTACAAAATCATGTCGTAGATATCTTTCCCTCCCACCACTATCGCCGCAAAATGGCTGTCGGACTTTTCCTGCCGTTCGTTGCGCTGGGAGCTGCAGCCTCGTCCCGTGCGTACAACCTCTTCTTCCATGGAACTGGTCGTGATTGGTTTTGCTAGTGGCCCCACCAAAGTTCACAGCACTGCCGCTTGGGGAGATTCGGCCGATGGCGTGGCTCTATGATCAAGTAACGCCTTTATTACCTCTAGCATTTGTGCTGATAGTCCTCCAGCTCGTCGTCCAAACCAATGGTGTCGCTGGGCATATGCATGAATTCTATGATTTGTGAGACGCGTTTGTTCTCGATGCCCCCACGCGCCGAGTGCTGAATGCCCGTCAGGGTGAAAAACACCGATTGGTGGGGAGGGGATTCTTATTATTCATATCTGGAGGAAGGTCTGTCTTTCTCTCACCCAACATATTTCTTGTGACTCACTGCGTTATAGCGGGAAGCTACTGGTTTGTACGTGTCGCGCCGTCCTCGATATCCCTCGTCTGACATGGCCCAGAACGCTATGGTCCCAAACAGCGTTCTCGTAAACAACACGGAGCTCATCCTCAAGACGTACGACTTCCTCAACTATGTACTCGACCATCAAGACGAGACGGGTTGGCTAGGCCCTGAAGTTGGAACAGAGAAACCGCGGTTCTTGTGGGGTCGCTATCCCTTCTTCTTTGGCGCCATCCAGATGGTGGAAGTCGATCCTGGCCTAACGGACCGGGTCGTCGCCGCGATGCACCGGTTTGTGAAGGTGGCGAACGAGATGTTGAGGAGAGGTGAAGGTGTCGATAATTGGGCTGCAACGCGATGGGAAGACTTTGTGATTGCTTTACAATGGTTAATCTCTCTTTTGTTCTTCATCAAAGTTTCTAATCTTTTGTCCAGGTTGTATGACAATCACCCCAATGGCCAGGAAGAGCTTCTTGTGGATACCATGATTCGGCTGAAATGGACCGGTGCTCCCTGGGAGAAGATCTTCGCCGAAGAGGTACGAATCCTTGCTCAGCATCATCACCCCTGGACTCAAATAAATCTAGTATTTCCCCACCGTCGCTGGTAAGCTCGGCACCTATCTTTCGACTTGGGATCTCATCAGGCGTTGATTGGAAGTCGAGACTCTGGAGAATCCATTCGGACAAGAACTCTTTGTATGTGCTCGCTCGTTCTATTGCAATTCGCCACTGATATTGTCTTCAGTGGCACGGCGTGAACATGGCTGAAGGCATGAAAGCATTACCAGCCACTTATCGATTTACACATAACGTGTCTGGTACGTCCTTCTACGCTCACTGGTTTTCATTCCGGTACTTAGTCCTTGCGAAGACTTGGACGCTGCAGGCAAAGGTTGGGATCTCATGTTCGAATATCATGGACGACCGTCCGGCGCATTTGGCTCAGACGAGATGCTTTCCGGGCTAGCGGCCGCCAGAGGGTGAACTTCTCGTGTGTGCCGCCGAGATTTTCAGACTGACATCCTTGTTCAGTTCTGAGTTGTGTCTGGTCGTGGTAAGAAGTTTAGTACACCCATTGACACAGAGGCTAAAAACACTTGAACAGGAATTGATGTTCTCGTTCGTAGTCTCTTCAAAAATGACCACGTCGGCGCTGATAGCAATGTAGAGGATCGTACCTCTATCAGGTCACTGGGGACCTCAAATATGCCGATCGCGTTCGTGTCATTTCCTGGTCCGTTGACTGACGCTCATGAAGATCAGGTGGAACGAGTGACTTATAATGCTCTTCCCGCAACGATCACATCAGGTCTGACTTTTGTCTCCGCGTACACACGATTTTTGACTTACAGTTGCTAGATATGTGGGGCAGACAATATCTCCAGCAGCAAAACCAGATAGCGGCTAAGAATATGACTCCGTACGTTCGGCATACCGTCGTTTGAGGACGTTTCTCACTAGCGCTTACCAGAAATCCATTTCCAGAAGATGGGTGCGTTGCTTCCTTGCCGTTGTTTAGGCTTCCTTTCACCGTTGACACCCGAATGCAGCCCGGAGTCCAACATCTTCGGGTTAGAGCCCAACTATCCGTCAGTCTTGTGACCAACTTCTGCTGGGCCGACATTGACGTCTAGTAGATGTTGTACTGTCAATTTCCCTCAAGGATGGCCCAAGTTCATTACCAACGCATTTGTCACGACGCCGGATCGAACGTCCCTCTTCCATGTTTATCTGGGACCATTTAATGTTTCTACTATTCTTGCAGGAGGTTCGCATAATCCTTGCAAGCCTTCTCGTTGACTAACCGTTCGCGTTCCAGACAACCATGTTACCGTAAACGTGAAGACGCAATACCCGTTCGGTGATGTCCTGGTTACAACGGTGACTGCGACGAAACCATTCATGTACTATGTTCGCATCCCCAACTGGGTCAGTGGTGGAACCTTTGCGCTCGACGATGCCCAACCGGAGGCATTGAAACCTTTGGAAGGTCTACTGGGCATACACCTCACGCCTGGCAAGAGACGCATCACGCTGGCTCTGCCATCGCCCATCACGATAGGTACTGTCATCTCGTTCCACGAGCTGGGACGTACACTCATCGCCTGCTACGTTAGAAAGTCGCCCTAACAATAGTGTCGCTATCCACAGAGGGCCACTCAACTATGCATTCGATAGTACGTATAGCATACCTTTGAGACCCATCGGAACTGATCTCTCCTTTACTCAGTTGAACGCACGGAAACCGTCATCAAGACTGATCCTCGCGAGGCGCATGCTGTTGATCTGCAGCTCGATCCTGTTGGAGCATGGCAATATGCTATCGATCCCAGCACGGCGGAGTACCACTATGAATCGAAGGCGCTGCCTTCACCAATATGGGAGTCGGGTCGTCCTCCAGTCAGCATCAGCGTCTTGGCCTGCCTCATCGACTGGCCGTTAGCTGGGGATATGTTCCCCGCCGACCCGCCCGAGAACCCCGAATGTGTGAGCGAGGAGAAGAGAATTGTTCTGACGCCGTACGGGGTAAGTCTATATGCACAGATGATGAGGATTGTTGGTGCTGATGCTTCTTTGGTAGGCAACGAAGCTGAGGATAAGCGAGTTTCCTGTATTTAAGAGCAAAGGTAGTAGTTTTGCCGATAACAAGCAAGTTCCTTTGCATGTATAGCAATTCCTTCTGTGTAGTAGAACCCTTTGAATGCAGAATGGTGCATATCTGCCCAGCGGACTTGGCTTAACGACCCCACGTGGCGTTTCAAATATCCAATGACGCATCATTCGATCTTGTCCTTATACTTCGACTCGCATCCTCACCCTCTGCTCGCAACTACCAGCCACCTAAATTCCCAATACCTGAAAGAATCTAAGATAAACCCAGCAGCAAGTTTATCCTTCACCATCTGTAGGTAAATAGTGAGTCTTGACAAGTACCTACTTTGGCTGATATTAGCTTTCTTCAGGATATGGGATCCAATCAGTCCTCAGAAGTGGTCGCTGCACCTGACACCCCCACGCAAGACCACGTACCCACGGAACAAGACATCCATCGCCTCCGCACTCTCTTCCTTTCCGCCATTGATATCCCCGCCGAGCTCATCGAAATCATCCTCGACATGGCCGAATACTGGCCCTCTGTACGCAGCGACCGGTTCCTCGACGTAGCAGTAAAATCCGCACGTAGAGAAGGCAGTCCGTACCCCGTAGCAGAGTGGTGTTATCTTGTATCGCCGCGTGTACCCTCCCAAGCCAAGTTTGTGAAAGCGATTACGATACAGACGGAGAGCTGCGACCAGGGATGGGGCGGGGAGCCTGAACATCGTGGTAGGAACCTCCTTTTCGTCTGCCAGCGACAGCTCGTATATTGAGGGAATCCTCTAGGCACTTATAATGGATCTTGGACGTGGTTCGAAGCTGCCATAATCCGTTCAGACGATGACAGTATTCCCTGGTGGGTTTCCGAGGTCGAGAGAATTCTTCCTGTAGATCTCTACCGAGAAGGACTTGATCGCTCTCCCGCAGAACGCGACGCTGCTTTGAATTGCGAAGTACGGCTCCCTGATTTAGATCGTTCACGGTGGTATGTTACCTCCAATCTGACGGCGGTGAAGGCGTACAAGAGGAACGTCGTGCACTGGACGGCGGAGGATCCCAAGGATATCCATAACGATATTCCACCCGGTCACCGCCACGCTAGGGGCATATATGGGAGAGACGCAGATTTTGTCAAGCTGATGCAGAGCGGTGACCGTGTAGCGTTGCTTGTGATGGCCAAGGTCAGAGATCTCCGAATACAGCTGGATTTATCTCATGTAAAGCGTAGTTTCCGATGTGGACGAACAATGTCCGGCGCGCGTCCATAACGGTTCACTACTCGATTTAGCGTGTACTTCCTATGACTTAGCATGATTAGACTTTACATTCCCTACAATTAAACAGTTGCTTTGCTAGTACCCTATGCGGTAGACGTTCGAAACCGAAAAGGAAGACACAACTTGTCAGCTCCCTTTAGAGCTTTTACAACTTGGCCCGCCTGGCACTGCATTTCCAGTTCTTACTAGAAGCGACCAGCTCTAGTCTAGTGATGTATACGTCTTTGCGCCGTTGGAATGGCACCGATTCGTGCCAATGATTCAAATATATCACACAAGTATAATGATCGCTGCCGAAGTACAAGGCAGTTTCATTCAATGCATGTGCTTCTAAGGTCTCGGTACACTGCAGGAACGGCTCGGGTTATGTGCACAGGCTGTAGACTTTCCCACATGCCCATACTTATTGTTCATGAAGTCAAAGCGGCAGGCCAAAGAAATAAGGATAGATTTTACATTCTACCTCAACTCATTGATTACATCTAGTTTGAAAGAAAATTGCGTTTCAACTCAACCCTCTATTGCTTCATCGTGTCTA
This sequence comes from Hymenopellis raphanipes, assembly GCA_003314085.1. NCBI lineage: Eukaryota > Fungi > Basidiomycota > Agaricomycetes > Agaricales > Physalacriaceae > Hymenopellis > Hymenopellis raphanipes. Next base: position 8,982 of record QLPD01001298.1, on the reverse strand, counting down.
CCGGTCAAGATCTCATTATTTAACCACCGCAGTTAAAGTAATTCCCCTCTATCACTCGTGGGCACCCCAAAGTGTCTAAAATTCACGGATAAGCGTTTCATTCACCAACCAACATCGAATTCACGTACCTTTATTCGTAGGACAATCCGCTGGATCATCGCAGCACCGAATACACGCCCGCGGGCCTCGTGGCTCGATGAGCTCGACGTAGTGGTTGTACCTAAAATAACCAAATCACCCTCGGGGGGAGCAAACAAGCGAGGGAGAGAGACGTACCCAAGACAAGCACTCCCTTGCGGATTGCCTTGTCCGTTGTATCCGCCACTGGAATCGTACTGGCCTCCCGCGTCGCTCGGAATGAGTCTATCGAGCTTGTCCGAGTTGATACATCCTGTTACTAGAGAAATCGTTAACACCGGCTCCCCTTCGATAATTGAACAGTAAATTACATTGGGTGTAGCGTTTCCCGTTCTTGCCCGCCCCAGATTTCAACGCGACTTCGCCATGTTTCCAAAAGTCCGTGGGGAGATATCCCTGCTTGGGGTTTGTGTGTGCGGAAGGAGAGCAGTACGTCTGCATCCCGCCTGGGTGCTCGCTGTCCCCGATGGATGTGTGCGGCGTTCGAGGGACGATGAGGCTGCGAGTTGTAGTATCAGAACCTACGTCAAGGTGTATGACAAGACGAAGATCGTACCAATATTTGTCGACGCTAGTGACGTACACGATGTTGTCAGCCGCTACGCTTGGTCCAGCGCAAGAAACTGCAGCAAAATATAGCAGAGCAAACACGGTGGTGGGGAGTTTGGAAAATGTAGACATGTTGGAGGTGATGGAAAAGTCCCGACTTCAAGTGGCCTTTTATAATCGATTTCAAGACGAAACTGTCTGGCGCCATTAGACAAGAACATGGGAAGGGGCTATAGCTGAAGAAGACGATGTCCAGTCGGCCACAACAGAAGACCGTGGTGAACGAGACAGGTTCCACAAAGAGAATCATTAGCTGAGCCCAAGTAGGTGCGTTAGGAGTAGTTTCGTTGCCATTAGTGAGACCGTCGCGCGTGGTCATTGGAAGCCGGTGGTGAAACGTTACTAGAACTGTGGGGGGGTGAGCTAAGAAGCCCTGTCTGAATACTCTCCTGTGTTGGGCGAGTGGAGGGAGGCAAGACCGTGAGTTACTGCAAATAGATGATGAGTGACATGTTGAAGGGGCTGCAGTTCAAAGCGCGCCGTTCTCGGCTTGATAGTGATTCCCACGCCCGTTCCTCTTTACCACCACCTTCTCTTGTCAACGGACCTGAATCCTTGTAGATCGCCATCCGACGCCACGAGAAATGCAGCGAAAAAATTCCATATGTTTTAGAGATTGTATAGTGAGCCGTTCTCACATCTTCGTACCCAAGACTGTTTCGCTTTTGTCGTTCGGAATACTTATCTTCATCAATGGGAGTCCAGCGATCCAACGCCGTTGCCCTATTGTAGTATCTCCTTCAACAGTGTTTGTTCAAACGCTCGGCTTCGTGGTTGACAGTTGATTTAATGCTCGTGAACATTGAACGGGTTCGCTTGCCGGAGACATTTAACCTTTCCACGGGCAGCCAGCTCCCGGACTAAGAACGGGTCGTTCAAGTTCACTCAGCCTCGCCTTGAGCGTTCAAGTGCCGTCGTTCATATTTGTTTAGGCACACTTAGCTAGTGCCGTGTAGTCACTTAGTATGCCCTTCACCTCATTTGTCAAAGTGTCTTTCATTAGCAGCCTAGCCTTGACATCGCCAACATGGGAGGGGAGAATGCGCCTGGTCGTATATACTACTATGTAGCGCGCAATCGCCGATCTGGTGCTTCTTCCAGCGTTCTTCAACGTCATGTGGCGTTGTTTGTTCGTCATATTATCGAGGCTTCTTCAAAAGCCGCATGTCCAGCTATCAAACACAACCCAAAGCTTTCGTTCTCTCCATGCCTCTCCCATTATGCGCACCGCGCTTCAATTCGTACGACTAGCAGGAGTTTCTTTGCCACTAAGTACCCAGTTCTTTATCAGTGGTCTGCGTAGTGATGCGACTGCTTTTCGAGTTGTAACAACATGCTCAAGCCGAGGAAATAAACGGGTGTTCAATATCCAGTCCAACCTTGTCATCTATGTCGGAGTGAGATGGGGCAGGACTGCCGCAGGAGTGCAAGTTCATGCAGCTTTTTCCCTCACCCTTGATCATGTCCCCAATGTTGGATTCGCGGGGCTCAGAGTGAGCAAGAATGAGGGTAAGATAATCCTTTGCAAATGCAGTGGCTTGCTACATTGCACAGTACTGGTATATATACTACTTAGAACAATAGAAAAGCTTAATTATAACAATAGAACAACACCGACGCACTCGACAATGCGAGGCCCGAACCCAAATATTTGTATGGCCGGAATGCAACGCTCGGATCACAACACCCAAAGGCATACCCATGTCCAGAACTCCAGAATCAATCCTTCCTGCCATCTAATAATTTGTTTTTCCAGAAGTCCTTGAACAATCTCCACCACTCCAGGTCAATCTCGAACCAACTTCTAATCTGAGCCAGAAGGACTCGCTTCGTTTTCTCACTCTTCATGGCTTCGAACACGAGCAATCCTTCTGGAACCAGAAGCTTATCCAGTCCTTACACCTCCCGCCTGTATCCTGTATCAAACAACTTGTTGCATCAGTTCCGTTTCATATTAGTGGCTACTCTAACAGTCTATGTATACCAACAATTACAACAACAACAAAGTCAGCAATCATACACATTAAGTAGTAAATGCTCAACACTCAATTCAACCTCTCCTTGGGCCCAACAGTCCGGATCCAAATCTCTCCAGGCCGACTACCCATCAATCAATCAGCCCAGTCACCCCAAAAACCAGCAAAGGAATCCACATACCTCTTCTCCCTCAAAATCCTAAACACAAGCCTCGCATCCCGCTCATTCCCCAACGTGCTCCTCACCCCGCCCACCCGCGGCGGAAACGCCCCAGGCCCACACCTTTCCTGCAAATCCGCCAGGCTCTCATTCGTCCCCTCCGTCTCAACAACCACAGTCCCATACCACCCCGGGTCCACAAACAGCCCATTCGACTCGGGGATCGCAATCCTCCCTCCTCCCGGCCGGAGCACAAACGACGACCGGTGCACCCATCTCACCACATTATGGTACGTGCCCTGCGGACTAGAAGCCAACCTCGCTCGTGAGAACCAGAAGAAAGAAGAAGAAAGGAAGCCCTACGTCTCAGTACGCACTCGATCCTGCAGAAGCTGCAAGTTTGCAGCGATCTCCTCCCCCCAGGGCGCCAAGTCGATGCGCACAATCGGGTTGCTCGACGCCGGCCCCGTCCTAACCACGCGGTGGAAGTACGACGGCGAGAACGCAAGCGTCGGCAGATACCGCGGCAGATCGCCCACCGCCGAGTACGTGTAATCCAGATCCTATGCATGAGTTAGCTAGCGCCCCAAGTGATGACAGAAAGAGAAACGACAAACAATAAGATAACTCCCGTCCCACACCATCCGCCCTACATTCCCCTCGTCGCCCACCGCGACATCCCAAACGACGTCCCCGACGCGCATGAGATGCAACACACCCGCGCGCTTGAGCTCCGCCTCGCACTCAAGCACACTCGCGTCGCTCAACCAGTCCCCGTCCGGACTCGGCACAAAACACCTCAACAGCGGCGCCCGGCGCAGCCTGAACAACGGCGACTTGAACCCATGATTAATCGGGGTCGGGGGCCGATGTCCATGCGTCGAGTACGAAAAGGTCGGTGAAGGCGCCCGGCTCGACGCACGCGAACGCGTACGCGACGACGGGCTGTGTGCCGTAGAGCGCGAAGTCTCCTTCTCCGCCTGCGCGCGCAGCCGAAGAACCACGCGCGTATACGAACGCGTCGCAGCCGTAAGATGCTGCATGTCCTCGATAAGCGCACGCTCCCGCTGGCTCGCATGAGTCTGCACATACGTCTGCGCGGTCCGTGCATACTCGTGCGTCGGCAGACCGACGCCTCGCATGTAATTGTACAAGTCCTAATGGAGTTTATCAGCCATCTAGCCTGTCACAAGCAGACTAACCCACCTCGAGTGTCAGAACCAATGGTTCGTTCGAACCCCACAACCATCTCGAGTACCCGACAGTCTTCAAGTACCTTTCTAGAATCACTTCCTTCAGGTCTGCATCACCCTTGGCGCTGGTCACGCTCCTGATCTTCTTTGTGACGCTGCTCAGAACCAGCCATTCGTAGAAGGACAGATACGGAAGCAGCGCCGCCAGTATGCCCGCATGGGAGAGGAACACGTCTAGAAGGAAGGGTTCTGGAGGTCGATCCTCTTTGACAGGTAATGCCGCGAGAGCTTGCGGAGGCGACTTTTCTAAAACATGACCCCGACGTACACGTTTATAGTCTTCATGCGAAGGAGGTGTCGGAGGAGCGCGTGGCGCAGGTGGCGGAGTGACTGGACGTACAACTTCGGGTGTAGCAGCCCGAGGCACTTCCGGAGTAACAGGACGGGCAGGAGTCACAGAACGTGCAGGAGTAACAGGACGTGCAGGGGTAACAGGACGCGCAACCTCAGGCGTGATAGGTCGAACAACCTCCTTCTCCTTGCCCTTACTCGAACTAGGCCTGGGCGGAAGCATCTTCACACCCTCCACCTTGGCAAACGGGTCGTCCGCAAAGAACGGCACCTCAGCAGCGCCCCGCGACTCCTCAGGCGTCACGGGACGCTGTTTGTACAGGCGACGTGATGGCGTGCTATTGACGGAGATGGACGCATCCGATGGCGTACGCGATGGAGCCTTCGAATGGGCCGCCCGCGGAGGAGTGGTATTCTGGAGTGAAACGGGCGGATGCGTTTCCATGCGAGCTGTCTGCCCGTGCGCGTGACCATTGAGACTGCCATTGGGATATGCGTTCCGCGAAGATGGCCGGGGAGCATCATTGTTCGTAGGCGAAGCACCGTTACGATACCGAGGAAGGGAAGCAGTCGATGAATTGAGGTGCTGATGCATCGCGACAGGTGGATGGGAATTTTCGGATGGAGGAGGAGGATGAGGAGAAGGGTAGGTATTCTGGCGCGTCCTTGGCTGAGAGTACTCTGCCGGAGGAGTGGGATACGAATTGGGGTATGGAGGTTGGTATACGTGCTGCTGCTGGGGAGGAGATGAAAAAACGTTCTGAGGGTATGTATTCTGGTATGGCTTGGGCTGTGGCTGAGGAATGGTCGTCATTGCCGCAAAGATGAGTGGCTTTCCTCGGGCAACGGTAGCAACTGAGCGTTGACTGTTGGATTTGCGAGGTGGGCCATTCATGTGGTAGGCGGTAGGAGACATGGTTGTGGTGGTCGTGGTGGACATGCTGTTTGCTTGAGAGATGTTGTTTTGGGGTATTACGGCCTGGGAGTTCTCGGACTTTATAGCAAAAGAAAAATTAGCGCGAGGGCGTGGGTGACGTCAAACACGCACCGTGTCTGATCGGACAAGAGGTGGCTGAAGGACCGCTATAGAGTCGACCTGGTGTAGGAGGAGAGATAAGTAAAGGTTGGGTGACGGAAAATCGCAACAAAGTTAAGTGCAGAACGCGTGCACTATTACGTCGGGTTCGCGCAGATCACCGACCGCGAAGTCTAACCGCGCATGTTCAAGTGCCGGACAAGGGAACAGCTCAAAGGAGAATGGCTCCAGAAGAAAAAAAAGAAGAAATTTCGAAATTTATCCGCTTACCTCGTGTGGCGGCCTGCGCTGTGGTGGGTTTTGGGTACGCGGTTGGTGAGCATTCAGAGAGACTTTGCGATCAGGTGTGGGTATTGGCCGGTGCTTTGGCGTAGAAAATAACGATTCGTGCGGAAATAGCGGCTTTTCCGGATCAGCAGGCGGGAGTACAGAGGACGAGGGAATGGACACGGATGTACCAAACGTTCGTAGGTCGGCTGAAGGATCAGAGGCCTGCCCTGACGTAGTAGCAGTACGTGAATTGGAGGTTTCCGGAGGCACCACTCTGTTGGAAAAGCGCCGACTGGGGGGAAGAGTCGTTTGTGGAGGGACGGACGAAAGTAGGTCACTCGGCTCGCGTGGGGGATATACCGTTGGTAGGGGTTTGTCCTTCTTCGATGGTGGTGGTGGGGGTGGTGTGTCATCACCAAATGCTGGTCCCAGAGACGTCTCCTTGCCTGTCCTCGTTGTCGCGAGCGACGTTGACGATGCGGCAGCCGACGTTGAAGGTATATTCAGACCCCTCGCAGGCGGCCGCCAAGCAGGGGGTGGACTCGTGTCGCCAAATGCCGCGTCGTTGACGCCATGTTTACTGCTCTTGGTTGTCGCGAGCGATGTCGACGATGCAGCAGGCCCAGTGACGTTCCTTCGCGCTCCACTAGCAGTACTTCGCGCATGCGATACTGATTCCCGTTTTCCCAGTGCCATTGGGCCCGACACGATCTTTGGCGTCGTCGGTGCTGTCTGCGCAGCTGAACCTCCTCCGAACCGTGCATATAATGGAGTCGGCGAAGACACGTTTGGCGCGGAGGGAGCAGGAGGAGCTGCAGGGGCCGCCTTGGGTGCAGGTTCCTGTTTCGACTTTTTGCGAAGGAATCCAGCCATCGCACAAGGTGCTAGTCGTCGTCGTCGTCACTATCGTACACGACGAGCTCGAGCCCTTCGTCGTTGTCGTCGTCGTCGGAGAAATTGTGAGAAATCGTTATTGCTTCCGAACCGTATGTTCGCCGTCAAATGGCCTATGGGAAAACACTTCCGCTTTTGGATGCTATTGTTCCTTGCGCAATGAGTTGAATGACGAAACTGGTGATGTTGGTCGACATGTTGCCTGGCCTTGGTGCCGTACGCTTGAGAAATTCGAATGTCGCAGAATGAAAGCAAAAAAGGGCGCCTAACGTAAGTAACCTTCGAACAAGCAAAGGTGTCCCGGACGCCACTGATTGCCGTCAATTCTATTCAACTGTCCGGGAAACAGCGAGGACCGTATATAAATCCGCGCCCTCTTTGACTCCATGGAGATGAACGTCATCGACGACGACTTCGCCTTCACGGTGGAATGTCTTGTAACTTTCCAGTACAACGATTGACTCCTTCAAAGGAGCATTCCGTCGAAGAGCCCAGATCAGATTTCGTATCCTGTCCTCGATCCCTCCTTCACTCTGAAGCATGATCCTCCATCACTCGTCCTGACCATCATGACCTTAATTAACCTCGAACTAGTTGCGCCAATTACGACACTTGTTCACAGCTCGCTACTTTAGCTCGACGACGGCGGCGCCAAGAGCCTCAAGTCTCTTGTACGTAGATCCCGATTCCGTGTACCTTCATCTCGCTAACCTGCGCAGCGCGTCAATCTCAACGCCGTCCATGTATCATAACCTTGATCGAGAGCACGGACATATAACGGCGCCACGCTTCTGCCGTCGAGAGTAGGAGTATCGTTTTCCAGAGACGCGAGCATATACATGGACCGTTACCAAGCCGTACTGAGTCAATGTGAGTTCCACGCTCGAACTTGAACAGGCTGCTTGCGCCGTTGATGCGCCCTGATTGGACACGCCGCTAAGTAATAGTATGTTTGATAGTATGCCAGACAACGTGACATTAGCACTTGACGCCGTTGGAATAACTCTCATTGACGTCGACTAGCTAGAAAATAATCAGATACCCCGCATGAAGATGCCCTTACTTGCGAATCATGCTCTGTAGAACGTAGGGTATGGTTATTGGTCTCAACTTGTTGCCTTACAGTCGAATCCTAATCAATATGATATCAACTGTGTATCATGGTGAAGAGGAATCACCCTACAGTGTACACATAGCCCGATAGCTTGCACTACGTTCGACATCAAGATTCAAGATGAGACCAACCCAAGGACCAGAACAAGGACCAGAACCAAACCTACCAACGTCCTAAGTAGTGACCTAGACTCTAGTCAGGTGGTGCAGTAAACCCTAGGTTTTGATACTCCTCGGGTTTACTGGTATCAATATGTTATTCAAAATTGAATCTACTCAGGGTTACAACTTACAAGAGAGTGGCGGGATTGGCGCAGCGCCACATCACGTGGTTACGGACACGTCCTGGTATAGGGTGGTGCAGTAAACCCTAGGTTTTGATACACCTCGGGTTTACTGCGGTTTTTAACGGTATTGATACGGTATCGAAACCCCCCGGGGTCGAGGGGTAGGTTTCGATACCAGCACGTGATCTTTCACGTGATGGCCTGCTGGCCCAAGAAGAAGCTGAGAGCGGCAGGACAGAGGCGGGATGGGGGCGGCAGGGCGGCGCGGCGCCACATCACGTGTTAAATCACGTGCTGGTATCGAAACCGTTAGTAACGGTTTCAAAACCAGGGCCTCCCGGGGGGTCAGTATCGATACCGTTACTAACACCCCCCGGAGGTTTACTGCGCCACCCTATCCTGGTATCGAAACCGTTCGACGTTCGTAAACTAAGGTCTGCGGGGTCACCGGTGCGCCATCCAAAAATGTTTTTTCAACCCTCAACGTCTCATTCCCTCTAGCCGACTTGAACGACTGACCTCGTCATAGAAACCGAATATAAGGACTATACTAGTGACGCGCTCTACCACTGAGCTAAGAGGGACATAGATTGTTGTTCAGCCTACTCCTATATCTGAGTAGATCAATTTGAAATGACGCGAGATCGATTGTACCTCTGGATCATCTCCTCTGTTCATGACGGCCACGACGACGTCGAGCGCGATGGCCAGCGACGCGCCACCGGATGAAATCTCGCGGCCATCTCTCGCCGGCGGCAGCCTCTACGCCGTCCTCCTCTTCCGGGGCGACTACACCACCTGGGACTGGGCCTTTTTCGTGCCCGATGCGTCCAAGACCCCCGTCGGCGCCCTCGGTTCCCTCTTCCACACCACCCAAGGCTCCGCGGGCCGCTGGGCATTTGCCATGGAAAACGCAGCCGACTTCCACCAGTGCGCCGAGGCAGTCGCCATGGTC
>QLPD01001297.1:0-22532 GCA_003314085.1 Hymenopellis raphanipes | reverse complement strand
CGAGGACCGTATATAAATCCGCGCCCTCTTTGACTCCATGGAGATGAACGTCATCGAGGACGACTTCGCATTCACGGTGGAATGTCTTGTAACTTTCCAGTACAACGATTGACTCCTTCAGAGGAGCATTCCGTCGAAGAGCCCAGATCAGATTTCGTATACTGTCCTCGATCCCTCCTTCACTCTGAAGCATGATCCTCCATCACTCGTCCTGACCATCATGACCTTAATTAACCTTGAACTAGTTGCGCCATTACGACACATGTTCACAGCTCGCTACTTTAGCTCGACGACGGCGGCGCCAAGAGCCTCAAGTCTCTTGTACGTAGATCCCGATTCCGTGTACCTTCATCTCGCTAACCTGCGCAGCGCGTCAATCTCAACGCCGTCCATGTATCATAACCTTGATCGAGAGCACGGACATATAACGGCGCCACGCTTCTACCGTCGAGAGCAGGAGTATCGTTCTCCAGAGACGCGAGCATATACATGGACCGTTACCAAGCAGTAGTATACTGAGCCAAATGTGAGTTCCACGATCAAATGAGTTCGAACCTGAACAGGTTGCATGCGCCGTTGATGCGCCCTGATGAACTTGTAGACGCCGCGAAGTAATAGTATGTCTGATAGTATGCCAGACAACGTGACATTAGCACTTAACGCCGTTGGAGTAACTCAGTGACCAGCTAGAAAACGATCAGATACCCTGCATGAAGATGCCCTTACTTGCGAATTACTGTATGCTCTGTACAAGGCTCTGTAGATGTGCAACGTACTAGGGCATGCGTATTGGTTTCAAGTTGCTTTACAGTCGAATCCTAATCAATATGATATCACTGTGTACCATGGTGAAGAGGAATCACCCTACAGTGTACACATAGCCCGATAGCTTGCACTACATTCGACATCAGTCTCGGGCCAGACGTTCCCCCCAGACATATTCGTGTCATGATCAGAAGCGTTCATGTAACAACCCAAGCACCAGAACCAAACCTACCAACGTCCTATAGTAAGTAGTGACCTAGGCTCTAGTCAGGTGGTGCAGTAAACCCTAGGTTTTGATACTCCTCGGGTTTACTGCTTTCAAACAGTATCGATATGTTGTTCAAAATTGAATCTATTCAGGGTTACAAGAGATGGCGGGATTGGCGCGGCGCCACATTACGTGGTTGCGGGCACGTCCTGGTGAAACCGTTCGTAACGTTAAACGGATTCAAAACTAGGGTAGTGGAAACAACCTAGGTTAGCATACCGACAGGTTGTTTCCCGGTAAATTACTGGTTATTTACCAGTTCGTAACCTATGGGTCTGAGAGGTAGGTTGTTTACCTCCACGTGACATTTTCACGTGATCTGTTCACCAGCAAATTTCAAGGGTGTGCTTCCCGCTCGTGAAGTGTTACACCACAGCCAGATATAAAGGGACAATATATTCAGCCCCTTCTTTTACTAGGCACCTCCAGAGCCTAAGGAGAGGGAAAAACTACATCACCAGCAAGCAGCGACTCTGTCGGAGACGTCCCGCGCAAAGGTCACGTGAAAATATCACGTGCCGGTAAATAACCGTTTCTAACCGGTAAATAACCTCGACCTCTGGGAGGGTAGGTAAATAACAGTTAATTACCACCCCCGGAGGTTATTTCCACTAGGGTGGTGCAGTAAACCTAAGGTTTCGATACACCTTGAGTTTACTGCGGTTAGTAACGGTATCGATACGGTATTGAAACCCCCCGGGGTTGGCAGGTAGGTTTTGATACCAGCACGTGATTTTTCACGTGACATTGTGCTGGTGCCGAGAACATGCAGCGAGCGGCGGGACAGAGGCGCGACCAGGGCGGCGCGCCGCCTGCCCCACATCACGTGTCCAGAACACGTGCTGGTATCGAAACCGTTAGTAACGGTTTCAAAAGTAGGGCCTCCCGGGGGGTCGGTATCGATACCGTTACTAACCCCCCCCGGGGGTTTACTGCGCCACCCTAATTTCCACGACCCTATTCAAAACTAAGGTCTTCGGGGTGCGCCATCCTAAAATGGAGCCTAATATTGAGTGTCTAATTCCCTCTAGCCGACTTGAACGACTGACCTCGTCATAGAAACAGGATATACGAACTGTACTAGTGACGCGCTCTACCACTGAGCTAAGAGGGATGGCAATGCGCCTACTCCATGCTCCTATATCTGATTAGATCAATTTGAAATGACGCGAGATCGATTGTACCTCTGGATCATCTCCTCTGTTCATGACGGCCACGACGACGTCGAGCGCGATGGCCAGCGACGCGCCACCGGATGAAATCTCGCGGCCATCTCTTGCCGGCGGCAGCCTCTACGCCGTCCTCCTCTTCCGGGGCGACTACACCACCTGGGACTGGGCCTTTTTCGTCCCCGATGCGTCCAAGACCCCCGTCGGCGCCCTCGGATCCCTCTTCCACACCACCCAAGGCTCCGCGGGCCGCTGGGCCTTTGCCATGGAAAACGCAGCCGACTTCCACCAGTGCGCCGAGGCAGTCGCCATGGTCCGCCTCGCCGACCTCCACGGCCTCGGCAGCTTCGCAGACGTCGTCCAGGAGCTCACCGCCACGTTCAATACCGTCGACACGAGCAACACACACCCCGCAGAATTCAGCTCGCGGCTCTGGTTCATCGAGGCGATCTGCGTCCTGCATGACTGCGGCTTCGTGACCTGCGACGATGCCTGGCTGCTAGAAAGGGAGTTAAAGCGATATGCGTTTAGCGCAATGGATTCGTATCTCGAAGGCGGGGGTACGTTTCTATCTACCGGTGCCTTTTTTTTCTTTCTTGAACCTCATTTCGGGACGCAGGTTATAAGCTGTTCAAATCAGAACACTGTTCATAGCGGATGGTCTGTTCCTATTTCTCATTCCTCTCCCGCCTACCATCTGATACCCCGCAAAGGCCAGCTCCTTCTAGCTCGCATCGACTTAGATCCGCCGCTAATTTTTCTTACCCCTGCCAGTAATGTCTGGCCCATACACGCTGGGGGTTTCTTGCATATGGACGCGCTTGGGCTCGCCCGGTTCCTTACGATGATTGTGTAGCTTAGCGGGATATGTGCGGTTGGTGCAGTATGGATTCAAATCACAGGATAATTATTTTCAGGAATTCCCACTTTGCGCGTCAAGACACCTGATATCCATTTCATCTTTTCCCAGCCCTGGCCGCAAACGAAGCAAGACTATACCCGCTCGACGGGAGGAGCTGCGCGTCCGCGTTCTGGTCTGCATATCCATCTATCCGCCACTAATTTATACTCCCATTGCCCTTAATTTCTGGTGTATACTCACCGGGTTCTTGAAAAGTGCAGCGGCATATATGCTTTTGTTGAAGCTGAGGTGGGGTTCCATCACCAGACCGGAATTCCCTTGGCTGTGCGAAGGCAGCTGATGTGCACTAACGTTGACCCGCGTGTTCTTCTTCTCGTATGGGGTATAGAACTTCTCGTTGAAGCCTGCGCGTCGTAATGACTTGGTAAGCACGCTTCTAGTCTTCGGTTACTATCGTGTTAACCTGAACGTAGGATTATATTCATCGGCTTCATGGGGAGTTGAACTTGAAGCCATGGAAATCAAGAGTTCGCAGCAGACGAAGAGGTACGAACCTCACACAGCGCCATCGACTCTTGCTGCGCCATCTGAGCGCTGCGTTGATGCGTGCGCTGCAGCCGTTAACAGAATCATTTCAATAGCTTGGCGGTTTCCGAGGAGACATACACGGCGTCTACAAGAGGAGCTTTTTCCATCATAGCTTATACAGTCTGGTCAACGCCGTAGCCTAGAGACAATGTTCTACATTCGCGGGGAAATTCCATCGTTTGGATCTTTGTCACTCCGCTTCCCCTTGAACTCATATGAGGTAACTCGTCTGATTGTGGTCTGCCTCACAATTTCACATTGTTTTCTGTCTACGACCGGTCTAACTCTTGCCAGCTTCGATTCCGATACGTTTCGGGAAAGAAATTACTTCTATCGCTTGAGCAGCTACTCCCTTGCCATGTCCACTCGGGTCTAGTGGCGCAAGAAAGTCTCGTCTTGGTCCGTATCGACCCATAGTGTGGAGCCACGATCAAGCCGAGCACGCAGAACATTTTGCTCTGTGCTCAACCTCGAATTGACCGCTCATCTGACACGCGCTGACGTAGGGGGGTATTCAGGCAAAAGCTTCTTGAGTCTTTGTTCAGTTTCACCACCGGCTTCGGTCTCACGAATGGCGACGAAAATACTCCTATCGCGCCCACTTGCGTTCAAACCGGTCTCGTTCACCGCGGACTTCTTCAATGGCCGACTCAGGACACGGGAAGGGGCTAGTTGAGAAAGGCGATGTCCAGGTCTTATTTGGGTCAAGACAGTTTCGTCTTGGAATCGACTATAAAACTCCACCTCAAGTCGGTGGGATTTCACTATCACCTCCAACATGCCTTCGTTCTTCAACCTTCCCATCTTTGCGTTTGCTCTGCTCTGTCTTGCTGCTGTATCTTGCGCTGAACCGAGTGTAGCGCCTGATAACATCGTAGAAGTATCAAGCGTCGACAAATATTGGTACGTACGCTCTCCCCTCCCCTCCCCTCCTCCTCTTCCTCATCTCACCATAACCATTCTAATCAACAGCCTCATCGTCCCCCGCACACCACACACCTCAATCGGGGACAGCGAGCACCCCGGCGGGATGCAGACCTACTGTTCCCCTTCTGCGCACACGGACTCGAAGCAGGGAACCCTCCCCAAGGACTTTTGGAAGTCAGGAAAGGTCGCGATGAAGTCTGGGAAGGGGAAGAATGGGAAGCGGTATACCCAGTGTCAGTTTTTTCCGTTGTGGTTCAATTGTCGTATTGGAGCGCTGACGACGTGTTTAGTAACGGGATGCATCAACTCGAGCAAGCTCGATAGACTCATTCCGAGCGATGCAGGGGGCCAGTATGATTCTAGTGGTGGATTTAAGGGAAAGGGAAATCCGCAGGGGAGTGTTTGTCTTGGGTATGTCTCCTTCGTTCGCTCCTTCACTTTTCGCTGACTCGGTGGTCACTTTAGGTACAACCACTACGTCGAGCTTATCGAGCCACGAGGCCCGCGGGCGTGTATTAGGTGCTGTGATGATCCTGCGGATTGTCCTACGAATAAAGGTATGTGGCTGAGTGGCGGCGAATGATGATGAGACTGATGTGTGAATGTTTTTGTGTAGATACTTTGGGATGCCCGCGTGTTATTGAGGGGAATTATTTCAACTGTGGCTGATAAAGGACGATGAAGTGATAGTACCAAGAGTTAAAATGTATTGTGCTTTTAGATTAGATGATTCGAGTAGTTTTAGAGGAATGTAGAATGTGCATATTATTGCCTTGAACCTAATCGGCCTGCTCGACTTGAAGTTAGTCAGTTGTTGTGTAAACTTGAACGGACCATCTGGACAGCTGGTTGAAAGGTTCTCGAAAACCTCCGGCAAGCCAATCCGTTCAACGTTCACGAACATTGTACTGTCAACGGTAGACGAAGAACTTGAAGCCAAGCATTTGACTGAAAACTGTTGAAGGAGATACTGCAATGGTGGGAATAGGACGCCCTCTTCTGAGGAACGCGTTGGGACCGCTGTTGTAGGCCAGACTCCCATTGATGAAAGCCAAAACAGTGCCTCGGAAAGATGTACAGTTCACTATACAATCTCCAAACCATATGGCATCTTTTCGCTGCGTCAGATGGCGATCTACGCAAGGCCGTTGACAACAAAAGAAGGCGTTAAGGAGGAAGGGGCGTGGGAGTCACCATCAAGCCCAGAACGACGCGCCTGAGTGTAGCCCCTTCAACATGTCACTCATCATAGCTATTTGCAGTAACTCATGGTCTTGCCTCCCTCCACTCGTCCAACACAGGAGGGTGCTCAGGCAAATCGTTTTAGCTCACCCCACACAGTTCTAGTAGCGTTTCACCACCGGCTTCGCGCGCCGGTCTCATTAATGGCAACCTAACGCACCTCCTTGGGCTCAACTAAATGGAACCTGTCTCGTTCACCACGGACTTCTGCAGTGACCTTCTCAGGACGTCGTCTTCTTCATCTAGCCCCTTCCCATGTTCAAGTCTAATGGGCCCAGACAGTCTCGTCTTGGAATAGACTATAAAAGCCGCTCTTCAAGTTGGTATCTCGCTATCACCTCCAACATGTCTTCATTCACCCAACTCCCCATTTCCGCGTTTGCTCTGCTATGTCTTGCTGCTACTTCTTGCGCTGGACCGAGCGTAGCGCCCGATAACATCGTAGATGTCACTAACGCGGACAAATATTGGTACGCCCTTCGACTTCTCATACAAATCGACGCGGCCTCTGACAATACAATCCGCAGCCTCATCGTACCCCGAACGCCGCACACATCCATCGGGGATAGCGAGCACCCGGGCGGGATGCAGACGTACTGCTCCCCCTCCGGACATACAGACCCCAAGCAGGGATACCTCCCCGCGGACTTTTGGAAACAAGGTGAAGTCGCGTTGAAATCTGGAACGGGCCTGAACGGGAAACGCTACACCCAATGTAATTTACGGTTCAATTATCGAAGGGGAGCCGGTGGTTAACGATTTCTCTAGTAACTGGATGTATCAACTCGGACAAGCTCGATAGACTCATTCCAAGCGACGCGGGGGGTCAGTACGATTCTAGTGGTGGATACAATGGACAGGGTAATCCGCAGGGGAGTGTTTGTCTTGGGTATGTCTTCTTCGCTCGCTTGCTTATGTGTCCCCTTCCGAGGCTGATTTGGTCATTTCAGGTACAACCACTACGTCGAGCTCATCGAGCCACGAGGCCCGCGGGCGTGTATTCGGTGCTGCGATGATCCAGCGGATTGCCCTACGAACAAAGGTACGTGATTTCGATGTTGGTTGGTGAATGATACTTATGCATGAATGTTCTTAGACACTTTGGGGTGCCCACGAGTGATAGAGGGGAATTACTTCAACTGCGGTGGATAAATGAAGAGAGCTGTGATAAGTGGAGATGATGAAGCGATAGAGTCGAGAGTTGAAACACAATTTTCCTTTAAACTAGATGATACAATGAGTTTCAGTACAATGTAAAATGTAGACTGATTTCTTTGAGCTGCCGTTTCGAGTCCATGAACGATATGGTTATGTTGAAAAGTCTTCGGCCTCTTCGCACAACCGTTGGTCTTAAAATGAATCGAGGCCTTGGAAAGACTTGAGCATGCATTGAACAAAACTAAACTGCCTTTCACCTTGTCAGTGACTTGTATGATACATTCCCCTCGTTAGCACCAAGCCATTCCAACGGCGCGGAGGCGTACACGTCAATAGAGTTTGGAGCTGGTCGATTTTAAGAACTGAAAATGCAAGTGCCAGGCGGGCCACGTTCTAGAAGTTCCAAAGGCAGCTGACAAACTGTGTATTCCTCTTCGGTTTCAACGTCGAACGCACAGGGTACCAGCAAAGCAAGTGTATAATTGTAGGGAATCTAAAGTCCAATCGCATCCAAGGAAGTACACGTTAAATCGAGTAGTGAACAGTTATGGATGCCCGCCGGACATTGTTCGTCCACATCGGAAACTACGCTTTTCATCAGATAAATCCAGCTGTATTCGGAGATCTCTGACCTTGGCCATCACAAGCAACGCGACACGGTCACCACTCCGCATCAAATTAACAAAATCTGCCTCCCTCCCATATATACCCCTAGCATGACGGTGACCGGGAGGAATATCATTATCAATGTCCTTGGGATCCTCCGCCGTCCAGTGCACGACGTTCTCCTTGTACGCCTTGACCGCCGTCAGATTGGAGGTAACATACCACCGTGAACGATCTAAGTCAGGGAGTCGTACTTCACAAGAGGAGGCGGCGTCGCGTTCTGCAGGAGAGCGATCGAGTCCTTCTCTGTAGAGATCTACAGGCACACTTCTCTCGACCTCGGAAACCCACCAGGGAACACTGTCGTCATCTGAACGAATTATGGCAGCTTCGAACCACGTCCATGATCCGTTATAAGTGCCTAGTATTCCCTCAGTATAAGGCGTTGGCAGATAAAGGAGGTTCTGAAACTTACCCCGATGTTCAGGCTCCCCACCCCATCCCTGATCGCAGCTCTCCGTCTGTATCGTAATCGCTTTCACAAGCTTGGCATGGGAGGGTACACGCGGCGATACAAGATAACACCACTCTGCTATGGGATATGGACTGCCTTCTCTACGTGCAGATTTTACTGCGACGTCGAGGAACCGGTTGCTGTGCACAGAGGGCCAGTATTCGGCCATATCGAGGATGATTTCAATGAGCTCGGCGGGAATATCGATGGCAGACAGGAAGAGACAGCGGAGGCGATGGATGTCTTGTTCCGTGGGTACGTGGTCGTGCGTGTCAGCATCAAGTGGGACGACCACGTCTGAGGACTGATTGGATCCCATGTCCTGAAGAAAGCTATATCAGCAAAACTTGTATCCAAGGTACTTGTCAAGACCCACTATTTATCTACAGATGGTGAAGGATAAACTTGTTTCTGGGTATATCTTAAATGTTTTCAGGTAGTGTGAATTTAGCTGGCTGCTAGTTGCGAGCAGAGGGTGAGGATGCGAGTCGAAGTATAAGGACAAGATCGAATGATGCGTCATTGGATATTTGAAACGCCACGTGGAGTTGTTAAGCGAACGTCCGCCAGCAAGAGATGCACCAACTTGCATTGAAAGGGCTCTACTACACAGAAGCAATTGCTATACATGCAAAGGAACCTGCTTCTTATCTATTAAACTATCGCTACCTCGCACGCCTTTGCTCTTAAATACAGGAAACTCGCTTATCCTCAACTTCGTCGCCTGACAAACAAACATCAGCGCCAACTTCTCATCATCTGCGCATATAGACTTACCCCGTACGGCGTCAAAACAATTCTCTTCTCCTCGCTCACACATTCGGGGTTCTCGGGCGGGTCGGCGGGGAACATATCCCCAGCTAACGGCCAGTCGATGAGGCAGGCCAAGACGCTGATACTGACGGGAGGACGCCCTGACTCCCATATCGGTGAAGGCAGCGCCTTCGATTCGTAGTGGTACTCCGCCGTATTGGGGTCAATCGCATATTGCCATGCTCCAACAGGATCGAGCTGCAGATCAACTGCATGCGCCTCGCGAGGATCAGTCTTGATGACGGTCTCCGTGCGTTCGACTGAGTAAAGAAGAGATTAGTTTCAATGGGTCTCAAGGGTATGAAATACCCACTGTCGAATGCGTAGTTGAGTGGCCCTTTGTGGATAGCGACACTAATGTTAGGGCGACTTTCTAACGTAGCGGGCGATCAGTGTATTTCCCAGGTAGGGGAACGAGACGACAGTACCTATCGTGATGGGCGACGGCAGAACGAGCGTGATTCGTCTCTTGCCAGGTGTAATGTATATGCCCAGTAGACCTTCCAAAGGTTTCAATGCCTCCGGTTGGGCATCGTCGAGAGCAAAAGTTCCACCAGTAACCCAGCTGGGGATGCGAACATAGTACATGAATGGCCGCGTCGCAGTCACCGTTGTAACCAGGACATCACCGAACGGGTATTGCGTCTCCACGTTTACGGTAACATGGTTGTCTGGAACCACGAACGTTCAGTCGATGATAAGTTTTGCAAGGATTGTACGAACCTCCTGCGAGAATTGTAGAAACATTGAATGGTCCCAGATAAACATGGACGAGGGACGTTCGATCCGGCGTCGTGACAAACGCGTTGGTGGTGAACTTGGGCCATCCTTGAGGGAAATTGACAGTACAACATCTATCAACTGTATCAAGGCCAAGACCGTACTGAGAAGACAGCTGGAGGGCTTACGGATAATTAGGCTCCAAACCAAAGATGTTGGATTCTGGTCTGCACTCGCGTCAATGTTGAGGGAAAGTCCGGATCACATCCAACACGCACCCATCTTCCGGGAACGGATTTCTGTAAAGCGTGAGTAAGAATCGTTCCTCACACGAAGATCTGCTGAACGTACGGGGTCATATTCTTAGCCGCTATCTGGTTTTGCTGTTGAAGATATTGTCTGCCCCACATATCTAGCAATTGTTAGTCGAAATTCCAATGCACGTCGAGACGAAAGTCACACCTGATGTGATCGTCGCAGGAAGAGCATTATAAGTAACCCGCTCAACCTGATCTTCATGAGTGCCAGTCGAGCGACATTAATATAATACGAACTCGATCCGCATATTTGAGGTCCCCAGTGACCTGATAGAGGTACGATCCTCTACATCACTATCAGCGCCGACACGGTCATTGTTGAAGAAACTACGAACGAGAACATCAATTCCTGTTGAAGTTGTTTCAACTTCTGTGCCAATGGGTGTACTGATCATCTTACCACAACCAGACACAATTCAGAACTGAACAAGGATGTTAGTCTGCAAGTCTCGGTGGTACACATGAAAAGTTCACCCTCTGGCTGCCGCTAGCCCGGAAAGCATCTCGTCTGCCCCAAATGCACCGGATGGTCGTCCATGATATTTGAACATGAGATCCCAACCTTTACTTGCAGCGTCCAAGTCTTCGCATGAACTAAGCACTGGGACGCAAACGAGTGAGCGTAGACGAACGTACCAGACACGTTATGGGTAAATCGATAAGTGGCTGGCAGTGCTTTCATGCCTTCAGCCATGTTCACGCCGTGCCACTGAAGACAATATCAGTGACGAATTGCAATAGGATGAGCGAGCACATACAAAGAGTTCTTGTCCAAAGGGGTTCTCCAAGGTCTCGACTTCCAGTCAACGCCTGGTGAGATCCCAAGTCGAAAGACAGGTGCCGAGCTTACCAGCAACGGTGGGGAAATACTAGATTTATCGTTGAGTCCAGGGGTGATGATGATGAGCAAGGATTCGTACCTCTTCGGCGAAGATCTTCTCCCAGGGAGCGCCGGTCCACTTTAAACGAATCATCGTATCCATGAGCAGCTCTTTCTGCCCATTCGGGTGGTTGTCGTACAGCCTAGACACATGATTAGAGGCATCGATCAAGAACAACAGAGAGACGAACCATTGTAAAGCGATCACAAAGTCTTCCCATCGTGTCGCGGCCCAATTATCGACACCTTCGCCTCTCCTCAACATCTCGTTCGCCACCTTCACAAACCGGTGCATCGCAGATACGACTCGCTCCGTCAAGCTAGGGTCAACTTCCACCATCTGGATCGCGCCAAAGAAGAAGGGGTAGCGACCCCACAAGAACCGGGGTTTCTCCGTTCCAACTTCCGGGCCTAGCCAACCCGTCTCGTCTTGGTGGTCGAGGACATAATTGAGGAAGTCGTACGTCTTGAAGATGAGCTCCGTGTTGTTTACGAGAACACTGTTTGGTACCATAGCGTTCTGGACTATGTCAGACAAGGGGTGTCGAGGACGGCGCGACACGTACAAACCAGTAGCTTCCCGCTATAACGCAGTGAGTCACAAGAAATATGTTGGGTGAGAGAAAGACACACCTTCCTCTAGATACGAATAATAAGAATCGCCTCCCCACCAATCAGTGTTCTTTACCCTGGCGGGCATTCAGAACTCAGCGTGTGGTGGTGTCGAGAACAAACGCGTCTCACAAATCATAGAATTCATGCATGTGCCCAGCGACACCATTGGTTTGGACGACGAGCTGGCGGCGGTCTATCAGCACAAATGCTAGAGATGATAGAGGACCTTTACTTGATCATGGAGCCACGCCGTCGGTCGAATCTCCCCAAGCGGCAGTGCTGTGAACTTTGGTGGGGCCACTAGCAGAACCAATCATTTCCACCAGTTCCGTAAAAGGAGAAGTTGTACACACGGGAGGATGCAGCGGCTCCCAGCGCAACAAAAGGCAGGAAAAGTCCGACAGCCATTTTGTGGCGATATGGTGGTGGGAGGCAAAGATATCTGCGGCATGATTAAGTAGGTCGGTTGACCACACGATGGTGATAAGGCAAGAGAGCGAACCTGATGCCGGCACTGGCGACCGGCCCGAGCCTAGAACGTGCCCTCCGTCGAAAGGATAGATTGTAGCCCGCATGAACGCTCGCCGTCGCGAGTATAGGGTGCTAGCTCTCCATAAGGACTCCACTACTAATTGAATTCGACCAAGGCATGATGACAGAAACTCGGAAGAACGCCAGGAGTCCGGGGGAGACCGCCTTTGGGAAGATGTGGGAAACATTAGTACGACGAGCGTCAACAGGCAGCAAAACGAACTGGTGGAGCAGTACTGTGGCGCGCAACGTTACAAAACAGTTATCTCGTTTCAGACTCTGGCCTGGTGTTAGGACTTTCAGTATCATGAAAGGAACAAGAAAATATTTAGTTTGAGCACCTTGTCATCGAACGTGTTCGTTAGAATCTAATTGAGGCTCGGATGCCCCTCCTTAGTGTCATGCGTCGTTCATTGAGAAATGGACAAAGGCAATAAGCATCCAGAGATGCGTCAGGAAAAGAAGGCTATCGAGTAAGTAATGCTCATTTCATTGCTGGTGGAAAATGGTGGTTCGGAATGAATCCACTCACAGAATGATGGAGAAGTTCCTGGGGCGTTGCTGGGACGCGTCATCGATTGATATTTCTCCTTTCAGTAAGCGACTGGGAAAGCTCCCGAGGATAACAGGGCTTCACCTCATGGCAACCTCATGCCGTCCTCAGACAAGAGAGGCAGTGTACGATTATGATCGATGACTACCTCGCTTCGGGGGAAAGTTGAATGGGGTGCATGGCCTCAACCGTGAACGGCTTAACCGCAGTCCTTTTCCGGATGCTTCTTTCGTCGCCAAGAAGCGGTGACATCAACGCTGTAGCTTCTCGAGCCTCCGTCAACATGCCGTGATTCCGTTCTCTGCGTTCTTGTTGACCACTGGTTCATCTCACGTACAGTTAGGAGCCAAACACCGGTCTCTCGCCATATTGTTGTCGCCAAGAAACTTATCAAGAACAAACTGAAGTCGAGACTCCATTCCTGCTGCCTGCCCTATTAATGTCAACTGACACGCGTCTACACGCGCCTACTTATTCCTTGTTTTCTCCGTTGTATAGAGACCGAAGTAGGTTGAAGATCCAGTTCTGGATCTTCCTGATATACATGACCTTGATCTGATCCCGGTGATTGCCCGTGCGTACCTGCCCCGAACTGGCTTCAACATCACTTGTTCTCGGCGGTGACTCGAATATCCTCTATGTACCAATGTTTCGTTCCCTCTTCCATTTCCTCCTTTTCATTCGACGCATGGCTTATCTAATCTTACGCGCCGGCGATTTCAACAATCTCGGCGCTTCTATCGGTGATGGATGCATTACCACAGCACTTATTGTACGTCCATTTTTCGAGGACGTGTCCTTATGTCTGACCCCTTCACACAGCGTTGTACCTTCTGTTGGCCAATGTACATCATAAATGTCCTTTAACACGCGAGTACACCGCTGCGGGTCTGTAGCAGTCCTTCCTTCGTCACTTCGCCCTACGCCACAAACAGGCTTCCCGGTCGGGAAGCCTCAACACGGCCAAACGGATCACAGTTTTTTCAATGGAGACTTCCGCAGTCCGTGTGCAGAAGCGTGTAATGCAGATGTCCATTATGGAGGCTCCTCTATAAGTCGCCTGAACTTCCCGTTAGTAGCCCCTTGAAATTTTCAATGCCTTCACACTCACCTCGCGACCAGACCTCGCGATCATCGGAAACTCACATATCATGGACAATCCCGCACCATCCTGTACCGCTCTCCAGAGATGATACTCATCGGTGCGTTGACTGCTGTTCGCTCCAACGCTACAATCTAACATTCCATCTGAAGGTCTTCCCATGATATCCTCCCTGTACCTTCGCCCTCGACCCCTTCTATTAGGAGTCGCTCTGGTGCTGTGTATCGCGGAACAGTATCCACTACACGTTACGGGCGGAATCATCATGTCTCTAATCGTGTGGCCATGCACGTCGAGTCCGTCATTGGCGAGACGGCTCCTCCAACGTTCAATGATGGAACAGAATGGCAGGTCGATATACATCAGGCTCAGATCACCTTCGAAGACGACTCTACTCTCGAGGTCATTCTCAAGTCCGCTGGCTTCGTGTCTTTCAATGCCTTCGCAACATTTCTCGAATCATTGGCCACTACCCAATGTTATTCGATCAGACTTGATATAGGCGAAGTCTATGGGCCTATGCTCGATTCTTCTACTCTTCAGGCGGTGAAGTCTTCGATGATATTGTGGCGGAGTGTCATTCTCCACCTGATGGATCCTCAATGGAATTATGGACGCCAGGAACTCCAATGCACATTCGTGGGACGCGGTAGCACATTGAATATATATCTGCACTCGGATATGGCACGTTGCCCCCTTCCCAGTGCCATTAGCAAAATAGTTTCGTTAGATGCCACCATAACGCTAACAGGCAACAACGTCGCGAGTATTTCTCAGTCGGCACTTATCTGGATCCTTCCTATGTTCTTCGAGGAAGTCGGTGCGTGCAGGGCGCTTCGGATACGTAGACTGCCATTCGACAGTTGTAAGTTTCAAATTTCCAGGTACATTCCCTCGACTAACCTATGTCTACAGTCCGCCCGACGTCTGCTTGGTGTGGGAGAATCCCTGAAATTGTTGTTCTGGAAGTATCAGACGAAAACGAAGCGGACAACCTGCTGAAGTGGCTTGGCCGAACGTTGGAAGATAAATCGAACATTCTGCTCCCGAAATTTACCTTGCGATTTTCCTGGAAGGCTGTGCAGAATGTTAAACAGAAACACTGGGACAAACTGGATACACTCCTTATACGGCGGAGCAGGAAGGGTCTAGTGCTGGAAAGTCTGCATAACGACATCTCAGTGCAAGAGATCTTGATAGGTCGGCTTCCGCAAGCCCTGTCTATGTTACAAATGGCACAAGTAAGCTACACGGCGACTGGTGCAGCATCTGCCTCTTCTCGACTAGACGTACAGACTATGACAACCCGGCATTCTGATGTTGTTCAGTATTCCAGTAGTAGCACTACTACGTGATGTTTACTTGAACATGAAATAATTCAATCTATCTCATGAATCTGAGAGGTAGGCATCCAGCAAGTCGATTCCAGTCTCCAGATATGTAACCATATCATTCACTTGCGTTTCGGTAGGCATCACAGAGGATCGAGCAGGCGTGCCATAAATCGGATACAAAGGAATGTTGAAACAATCCCGTCGGGCTGCATACAAGATCGCACGACACTTGGCCCATGTCACGCCTATTTTGCCGCTCTTCCAGAACAGACCCAAGAATTCAATAATCTTAGACCGGGGGGACGCGTACAATCCAGACATGGCGGTCCAGGAGTCTTCTGGAGCCGAAAGGAAAATAAGACAGATGTGGACTACAGTGTCTTCGCGGAATAGGTATTGCTGGTGAGCTGCAAGGTCCGGCGATGAATCCAGTAGAAGTAAACGAAGACACCATTCTGGACGTTGATGTGCTGGAATGTCGGCAGAGATTCCGTAGAACATTGTCTGAACGTAGTAACAGAGGGCGGCGCAGACGGTGGGATAGTAACGAAATGGTGTTAACACTCGAAGAAGATCTGCTTCTACAACAAGATCGTAGGCGGCAGGTACGCGCTGAAAGAGCCCACGCTCGAGCAGAAGACTTCCCGGCCAAAGGTAACGGTAAGCATAAGGCTTGTCTTTAATACCGTCAAAACGGAATAGAAGGAGGTCTTTGACAAATTGAACTGAAAACCACTCCTTCCATTGATACACGACGAAGCCTTTGATTTCGAAGGAATCTGATGCATGGGACAGAAAGTGGGAGATAACGAGTAGGGCGATATCTCGAGGTATATCCAAAAGTTCTAGATCTTTGGGATCATTGGGTATTGAGACGTTGGTGAAAAGAGATTGGAGAGTGATGTAGATAGTGAACCCATCAAATTCTTCGGTAGATTTATAGTCCTTTCGAAGCATCTCGCGAAGAATACCGCACACCAGGCGTTTCATCTCTTCTACTACCATGGCATCGGGCGACGGGCAGTCACCTTGTGTGATATGGCGGAAGTAATTCATGATGCTCAGTGTTGTCTTCAAGCCCGGAAATTTGTAAAAGTCATATGCGTTCTCGGAAAACTCGTCGAATGCGCGGAATGTACGATGTAAACTGTGATCAACCATCTCTCGGAACGCAGGCACTTGGCACACGCGACGGAAGGTGACCGCTGACTCATCGAATGGCAGCGGGAATGCAGGGTTTCCACCGCGACACAACTGATATTCCTCGGCTTTGTACACATCGAGTACAGATGGGGAGTTAACACAAAGCTGAATAATTGGAAGGAGTGCTGATGAACCTTTAAAGATATCATTCACAGACGGTGGCGGGTAGGGAGCCAGGACTTGCTCGACTATATCGATCCACGTCTGAGGATGCAACCGAAGGTCCAGATGAGATGGAAGATACTCAGGGTTTAGGAACACTTCTTTCGCCTTGACTTTCATCTTATGGTAAGTCAGTGGCGTAGGATGGGATGCAAGGACGGCGACTAGCTCAAGAGGAAGAGGTGGGTGAGTCGGCAATATGTCCTTTAATGAGGATGTCTCGCCCGAATAGACAAGAAAATTTGTTGCTCGTACGAATCGTTCTACTCGCATATAAGCATCCTGGGCGTCATCCAAGGGGTTCGGTGGCGACTGCAAGATGGGAACAAGAGGAAGAAATGACTGCCGGAATTCAAAAACCATGTCAGGGCTTAATGGGAGCTTCTTGAATGTGATACGTAATCTATCGTGAAAGTGCTTGGGAAATCCCCCGAAACTCTGCAGGACGATGCCCCGAGCAGAAGGATTGGTGGAATTTGCGAAGACCCATTCAAGCACGTCAACAGAGAAGTAGTCGTCGCGCTGGCGCTTCGAGACCATCGATGTTTCCGCCTCTTTTATTGACTTGGCTGGAGTAAGAGTATTCTTAGGAGGAGGAAAGAAATGACGAAACAGTATGTAGAGCTGGTTGGAAAGCGGCGTTTTATAAGGGCACTGTGGATGTAGCGCAGAGAGGATATGACTTGCAAAGTATGCGGAGTAGGCTATCAAGGCGAACAGACCAACAACATACGCAGATGCGGGATACAACTGCGAGAGAAATATAACAAGTCCGATGAAGAAGATGCCAAGTGAGAGATGCATGAGCACCGGAAGGAGGCCGATGATCAGAGGCACACGCCACGCCTGTAATCCTTCGTAACGGAACTGACGAAGCAGACTACGGTGGAGAGGAGTTCCGGATGTCATGGACATATACTGGTGCAGCCACTGTTTCGCCAACACGGCGACAAGGGCGGTGATCAAGCTCAACGACAAGCTCGTGTACCAAAGGCCGTTAATCCATAACTGGGCGTGACCCGGCGCGAAGTCAAGCGCGTTCGGAGACGAGACCACTGGATCAAGATCAACAGCTGATCCGTTCACGAAGGCGCGCTGGACCACTAATATTTCGTATAGGATGGAGCTGGATAGCTGAACGTAGTCCGGTTCGAGTTTGGCGGCCGTCTCGATGAGGAAGGCAGTAACGACTGCCGAGAACAGACCAGCCTTGGGGGGAATGTTAGATACAAGGTAGGGATATGCCAGTGAACATAATACGCACGAAGACAAGGAGGACATCGACGGTGTCTCTCGCATCCTCAGCTAAATCTGAATCGAATATCTGAAATTCGTCGAGACACATCCTCCACACGCGCGAGTTCGGCTGCGCCTCTTCGTAAATGGGATCCGGAGGATATTTTTGCTCGTAATCTAAAGGGTCATATCCTAGACAAACATCAGCACACGACACGGCAATCAGACATTCACGAACCTCTCGCATTACGATTTTT
Source organism: Hymenopellis raphanipes (assembly GCA_003314085.1). Classification (NCBI taxonomy): domain Eukaryota; kingdom Fungi; phylum Basidiomycota; class Agaricomycetes; order Agaricales; family Physalacriaceae; genus Hymenopellis; species Hymenopellis raphanipes. The sequence continues at coordinate 4,710 of QLPD01001297.1, read as the reverse complement.
GGGCAGCCCAAAGAACTTTTTTCGCGCACGGCGTCCTTTGCGAGTAGGAGGGGGCCCGGTATCAACACCATGCGGCTGTAGATTTTCGTCTGGCCCTTCGTCGCTCTCTTCATCCCCATCCTCCTCTGCGTCATCGACCTCCGACTCGTCTGCAGGATGCACTTGAACGCCTTGATTCCTTTTCTTCGCGCGTCCTGGTCGAAATTTACGGGTGGTATTAGGGGGATTTGTCTCGCTAGTTGCGGGTATGGCATTGGTATGGCTCCCACAGGGCGACGGCGAGGGGAGGGACGCTGCGTCCGCTAGCAGTCGAGCAACTTCGGGCGAGTTGACAACGATGTCAGCCGAATTAATCGGCATATTATCTGTACTGGGCACTCTGGACATCGTTAACGAAGGCTGTGGATATGATGGTACGAGGGCGAGGGTCCCAGTCCGAAGTAAACTTCCCACCGCATGCTTTCTCAACATCGTGTCGTCGGTGGCAATGCTTATGTGGGTCCAGTTTCCCACCAGTGTACCTTCTCCCTTGGGTTGATGCGTTATTGACTACCGGTGCTAGAAGGCGCATGGTAGTTTAGCACTGTATCCTTTACAGAGTTCATCCAGAAATATGTCTTCGGGAAGCGCATGTAGATGTGCTGCCCATGGGTGATACAGCTTACATGAATAAAAGGCTGAGAGGGTATTGACGGTGCGTAAAAAATAAACTGTGAATGTGCCGCGTCGTCCAAAACCGTGTCGGGTTTCTGAAGACTGCAAACAGCCAGGAAGCCTGAGGTTTATTCTCGAAAATATCGTAAGTATCATTGAAGGCAGGGAAGAGAAAAGATTTACTAAAATATAGTACAGTTTGTCTGATTTTCGATGTCGTATTATCCTTTTCCTCGTTTAACGCGCCGCGGTATACAACGGCAATTTCGGTGGTCGTGGTCAAAGCGGAAAAGCCAAACGACCACGTGCTGGTCGCGTGACGTGTATAAATCACTTGTTTGGCGTCGGCGCAAGCGGCGGCGTGTAGTCTTCAACTAATAACGCGGGTAACGCCGTTGGCACGGCAAGGCCCGCTACCTCCGTCGTTCCCCGCGTTCAAGTGTTCGTGCCTTTTGGACAGCGTATCCAACACTCGAAACCAAGACCATGCTGATGTTTTGTCAGGCATCAAGATGTGTGCATTGGACGAATTTGGAAACTATAAGTACAAGTACACGGGAATGTATTCTACATATGTTTTACGCGTTGTCGGGTTCGGTTCTGGACGGACAGCGAAATCACAAGGGGCCCTTCGTATACAATGGCGAAGATGAGATGGCGAGCGGGGTGCTGGTGTACAGCAGCTTTTTGTACTTTGTTGTTATGAGAATGGAGTAAGGATATATGACTTAGACGTACCCGGTTGCGAAGACGTTTCGGTGGACGCGGTGACATTGGGAATGATGGCAGTATAGAGTGGGAGCCCTTGCGTGCATTAAGCGTGAACGGGATCCAGGAGCGTGCACCACGAGACGTGCTGGATACGGGACGAAAATGAAGTTTGTGGGCGTGGCAACAGTGGGGAATGCAGCGGCGGTGGTGGCGGCGGGTGTTGCGGGCGCATGAGAGGACATCTAAAGGGTTGAAAAGGAAACAGATTGTGAAGGGAGGTCTATGGTGTGGCAAAACACGCACCGTTGCATCCGATCGACAAAACTCGCCGACCGACGGCGGCTTTGCCGCCGTCGCTCACTCGCGTTGTCTCCACTCCTTCGCCGCCTTCGGTCGGCGAGTTATTTTGTTCTTTCCCGAGAAACGTGGATTGGCGCCATTGTCAGTGCAGATGGACGAGGACACGAGGGAGGTCTGAAACACCAGCATCGTCGCCATTCGCCTGCTCTTGAGTCGCCACTCTTGTCCCTGTGTAGCTTAAGTATCCTGCCATTGCGTGCGGGTGATCTTTGGTGAAAGACGTTCGTGGCGCCCTAGACTGTTGGGCTCCGCAGGAGATTGAAAAAGGCGGACCCTACCCAAAAAAAGAGATTTTTCATCACGTGATATTCTTGGTCAGCCGCGTCATAGTTTGAGTTACCCCTAACAACGTTTGGCAGAGGTCTAGCATTTTTGGCAGAGAAAGTGAAGCCATCAATCGTTATCTAGGGACCCACTACCATAGAGGTAGCGGGAATTCGGGCACCCGAACCGCCCCTCAAATTTTCGTCATGTGCATATCACGTTTCAGGTCTAGACCTGGTCGATTTTCTAATTAAGGACGCGATTTATGTCTTAAAATAGAATAGAGGTCAAATTTGACTGAGCGAGCGGACGATTGTTCAGTATTACGATGATCTTCTGGCCAGCTATGACTCATGAGTGCAGCTGGTCAGCAATGAGCTTTCCTTTAGACATGGAAAGCTATACAGGATGCAAATCACACCTTCTGTTCGATGCATACGGTAACTGCCGACCGCGAAGTCAAAGGTGCCGTATTATGTCGCTGTTGGGGCACATTGTGGTCTCGCACATTTTTTTCACAACAAAATGTCATTGGCGCCGTTATATGGTGGCATGAAAGTTGAACGTTGAAGGAAAACAAAGCTGATCGCTTCGCCGAGCGCCCACTTCAGTACACGTGACTAAGTTACATACGGAGATAAAGCAGGTCCAGGGTGCACGCCGTGATTAGTAGCAGACTCATCAGTGAGGTACGAGCTGATCGAGTCTGCCTAGGGGAGACTAGGCGGCGTGTATCAAAATTACTTTCTTTCTTTTCAACTTGAACCACCACCATCACTCAGCGTATTTCACTGGTCACAATCCACATATGTATTTTTCTTTCGAAACTCCGTTCACTGATCCTTCACATACTTAGCTCCGGAATGCTGAACTGAATACGTAACCCATTCCTATCGAAATCTATCACAGCACTATCGAGCCTTCTGCAGGACTCTCGCGGGGGGGGATTCTCGCACAAAATTTTCCAACGTGGCTGCAGTTTGCAGGTTTTTGCGGAGGCTCAATCACGCTCATTAGTACTAAATGCCTGCCTCTCATGTTTATTTCACGGCACTCAGATTCTTCGCATGCCTTCCAATTTCATGGGAATATGTGCCAACGTGGAAGCAAATGTAGCCGGTAATTCATGTACAAGGATCAATGTATCGAAAGACTGTTGTCTACGAGATGAACGATTAATGAAGTAGATGCTTATTACAAAGATGAAGATACAATTATACTACACATTACTACCCACTATGTACTTAACGGTCTTTCAAGGAAAGATGGGGCTGGATCGTTGTACGCTGGACGTAGATTCTGCGTATCGGTCTCGCGCATCTCATCTGCACTACCCGAGAAGTTACTCCTCGTAGCCCAGCGTCCGTTGCGTCCGTCGATGAAAATACATCCAGCTGCAAACACAGAAAAGTACCACCCGATCCACGGCACGATTATGTAGGGTTTCACTACGCCCTTTCTCAGATGCTTCAGCTGATGGCAGCAAAGAAGAACTCACGATATCCAATCTGATTATACTGCGTCGTCTCCCCAATAAAATCAATCATTTGAGCTACGATGACGGGCTGTATCTGGCGGTTTCCAACCCATACGTTAACCTTGGCCTCGCGCACAGCGAAGTACACTGTCATGGGTATGAGGGATCCAAGGGAGAGGAGGGAGAGCAGCGCGAGGGAGATGGACTCGTAGATGTACACGCGCGGGTTCTTCGCGTAGCGTTGGGAGAACATTGGCATGACCATGAAGATGCTCGACACGACGGCGACGAGTCCAGCGGCAAGACCTACGATCAACGCTGGCACGGTGATATCTTTGTAGCATGAGAAACGGCATTTACGAAACAAGATCTCAACACGCACCCATGACATCAACGTCGACCTTTGTACACGGCAAGAGGGTGAATATCCTGCACGGCTCTTCCGGGAGCTCCTTGTTTATTCGGTCCTGCTCGTGCTGGGCCTTAACCAGCGCATTAAGTCCTTGCAGTCTTTTTTTAGTGGGGAGATCGACAGCGCAGCAAGCTTACCTAGTGCTCCTGTAGCGACAGCAAGAGAAAACGCGAGCGACAGAGCCAGGAAACGCAGGTTGAGCTTGGGCTTGGTGAACATGGCGGACAACAGCTGGCGTCTATCATCAAGCGCACGCTATATTATGTCCAGGCAACGTCGACCCCGAGCATGGGAAGGACTGACTTCACGCACGACAAATACCATACCAAATGACCGCTATCATTTCCAAGCGATCTGGGCCCGTCAAGTCACCTGTGATTGTCCATTATTGATGTTGGTCTGCGGACACTGAATGGTGCCGGTGCATCAGTGGAGTTCCAAGCGCAGATTCAAACGTTTAGCCTTTGGATGAATGATATAGAAGGCGTTGGATGCTGAGCGCCAACGCCACTTTAAAGCCTCGCTACCGAGTGTTTGTATAGAACCGTGCACAGTACGGTTCCCATATCGACAGCCGCCACAGTATATTGTGGATCATGATCTACTAGCAGATTGTATACAGGGCGCGTTGAGAGAGCAGTTCAAGTGACAGGAGGTGAGTAGAGTCGAGGCAGGGCCGATGCGTCATACCTCTTACCACGCGACCCTGTATCGGCATCCGGCAAAGCAAACTGTCCGTCTCCATCACCGACTGGGCGAATTGAATGTTCGAGAGTGTCTGAGGAGACTGTCTAAGGAACAAACTTTGATTACTGTCACCGATGATGACTTG
>QLPD01001292.1:0-15255 GCA_003314085.1 Hymenopellis raphanipes | reverse complement strand
AAAGTACGGTAAACGCGAGGGATAGTCTCCTTAACCAGTATTACATTGATGCCTATACGGTAGTAGAGATAATCATAAGAAGATTGCTCCAGAGCGGGATGGAAAACCGACCGTGAAACTAGAGGCAGATGGAAGGTAACTTGGTTAAGAGTCAAGGGCGGGGACACCACGGCGCACACGGCGCGTTAGCGAAGGTTGACGCGCAGCATCGGGGACCAAGGGAAAGTGGGCAGGGATAGAGGAGTAGGGGGTACCAAGCACTCTGTTGGGAGCTCAGTATAGACTGAACCCCACTCAGCCCAAACCTAAGGGATGACAGGCGAAGGTGAGAGAAGAACGGGAGCGCGTGCGCGTCTTATATAGGTGCCCAGATCAGCAGACAAACAAGACCTTACATTCAACAAGGACGCGTTGCTGCACGCGTCCTGCTTTGTCACATGATACATCTCAGGAGCCTTGACCTGAACCGTCATCATGGCCATCGTGCCCCAACCAGCGGTGAACGACGCATTCTGGGCCGACGTCCGATTGAAAGACCCCGACTTGTATGACTTTTACTGTCACTTGTGTGGCCTGCCCCCCGAAATTTATGACATTCTTTATCAACTCACCTGCCGGACTCTTAACCAGCTGCAACGCAGTCAGATTTATCGCGATGGGCAGTATTCTGCACTGCTATATTCTGGTTCGCGTACCCTATTCATGCCACGTATCGCCAAAGGACTGGCTGCTCATGAGGTAGGCAAAACAGCCAGCTAAAAATCCACAATTTAAGGCTCTCTAGGTTGTCGCTTTCATGCAAGACGTCTGCCGGGGAGAGGAAATTTACGCTTTGGAGTTTATGCCAGAAGATACAGCCGTTGGTCTGGTTAGTGGGCGGTTGATATGACGCAAGACAACTCACTAAAATTTCTCGGCAGCAGCAGGCCTCTTCAACGACCGAAAACACTGTTTCACCGAGGCGCTATAAGCCATCTAAACAACGGCTTTACACCTTCGCCAATATCATCACCCTCGACGTTGACTTGAGCAACCTCTCTGATTTCAGTATGGCACATCCAATTCGTCATTTACAGCTCCTCGATTTAACCTTGAGGTACCAAACCTCAACTGGTACTCAAATCTCGCCTCTGCTTACCGCCTTGAATCCGGAGGAGTCTGTCTTGCGAAGACTACGTCTAATGGCTGTGTCTGAGCCCAACTTCGAGTACCAAGTACGGAAGGTCATTATTATTTTAAGTTTTATACTGATTCTTTTTAGCACCACCCAGAAGATATATTCTGGGATCACCCCAAGTTTCGCAGCACTATCCGTTCCTTCACAGCCTTATCCAGTCTTAGCTTTACCCATCCCGGGTACGTGGTGCCCATCCGAAAACCCGTTTGGCGAGATGATGAAGAAGGAAGTGATAGGGAAGATGAGGATAGCGAGATGGAAGAAGATGGCGAGGATGAGAGTGCAGATGGGAGCCTAGATGACAGCGCGGACAGCACGGATGAGGGCACGGACGAGGGCATCGAGACGCGCTGTGCCGGCGTTAAGGACGATGAGGCTATCTTTAAAAGGCGACAGCTCTTGCGATCTCGTCAAGAAGCGCGTTACGGGCCTCGCCGCGCCAACTTCATTCTGGAAGACGCAGATTGGGAAACTGAAGAAGTTCGTCTGATAGAAGACTTGGCCTCGGCTACCCTTCGTGTGGTTTTCTTGGTGTTCGCTTATGAAGAAGAGTCCAAAGTTGAGGGTGACTTTAGTCTGGACAACGAGCGAGGTTCAGTGATTCGGGGACGTTTTTCACACTTTGCTCGAGATCAGGCTGGGGCATGGGTTCGTCGTCGGAATGTATACGCGACCGGAGGGGGCTTGAGTGCGCGGCGTCCGCTTCGTCTTCGAGATGATCATGCAGATTTGACGCTTGATGGACTAAAGTTCTCAGAGGATTGTTGGAGTTACTTTTCCCCAGGTACACAGATATTGTCGGAGGCAGAGTATACTATACTAGTCTCATAGATGTCGGCTGCGTAAATAGCTATGTATCGACTAAAGAGGCCAGAACCGCTGCTATTTCTGTATCCAAATAAGTACGCAGTTGAACATAACCCCATCCTAATGCCGTCCAACCAAGACCTTCATGAACCAAAACCTCTGGTGTCTGACTAAACGCATACAGAGGCTTGAATTGAGGCATTGCCTTCATTCCGTCCACCCCATAGTTGTTTTGAACGGCCTGAATAGCAGCTACCGTCCGCTGCATGAGAGACTTGTTATTGTGATACGTTCCAGATGATCTGCCACTCCAATTCATGATATCGGTAACCGTAATCGTCAAGGAAGGATCCACAGATTCTCCGCTATACACCTCTGCATGTGCCGTACTAGGTGAGTTGATATTCAAAGCCAAGGCCTGACAGATGTCCAAAACAATACGGTGTTGGAGAAAGAGACGGTAGGCAGCGCCTAGAGCTACACCACTGATTGCGTAGTTGGAATCTCTGATAATATCAACCCAAGCGGCTTGTGAGGAGAACTGAGTTCTTAAGTATGTATTCAAGGGACTGGAAAGAGGTGAAAGTGCTGGAGCATGCATTATGTGGGACGAATAAGGGCTGGTAGTCTCCATGGTGGTCATGAGGTGAGAAGTGGCTGCATTGATTTCAGGTGTAAGGGGAAACACGTCCAATCCATGGTTTTCTAGAACTGCTCAAGCATTATGTGTATGAACCTAGTAAGAGTACACACCTGGGAGAAAATCATCGATCTCATCAACTCCACAAAACGTCTGATGCACAAAGCAAAGCAGCCATTCCGGTGGGCTTGTCATTTCAGTGTGTTCTCGCTGCTGCTGTTCCTCCGTTGTGTAATTCTCAATAGACTCATCAGCAATCGTAGTCTGAGAGAAGTCTCGTGCGAGAACTGAGGCAAGAAAGGTATCGGCCTCCTCATCGCTGATACTGTCGTCCTTGAGGTCTGAAATTTGAGCTTCAAGTTCTATAGTAACATTGCTTAGCACTCTCAACACAGATCTAGCATAGATTTACCACTTGAAGTATGGTTGTTCATGATGGTAAAAGGCAAGTCACCCAATGACTCGGATTACTATTAGCTACGTAACTCTAAGTACGTACTGACGTCTGCTAAGATAAGTGTGGTAAGCTACATGATATTTCAAAGTAAGCCTATCCTTCAGGCGTACGAAGTAAGCCTACTCTTCAGGCGTATAATCCTGATGGCCAAGGTTTCGAATAGGAGCAAAGGTGGTATGAAGATAGAGATCAAAATGAGTGGGGTACGACTCGTCAAGTTGGTGACACTGCCAATCGTCAAGCAGTTCACAGATGTCAGGGGACAAAGGGAGGTCGCCATCATCAAAACAAACATGCATTTTGACCGCAGGATTGTAGCGCTGACCCAAAGGCGGAAGAATGGGAAGGCCAGTAGTTTCGTCGATGGGATAGTGGGACTGAGGAACAACGTTCTCGGCCTTGACAAATTTCAGCTAAGACATATATGTAAGTTCAATATCTGTTAAGCAAGGATCAAGTTACCTACCTGAATCATGTCTGTACCGCGTGGTAGCTGGCGTACACCAGTACAGTATTCCAAGAACCCATGAGAGCGAAAGTACGGATCGCTGTCGCAGGCAGAGTCACTAACACCCAACTGGACTAATGCTGGGTGCTTGAGATTTCCTGGCTGTCGAAGCCAACGCTCGAAGCCTTGACACCACATACCCTGATATGGAACTAGCTCTGGATGCTCTTCCGGATCATATCCTTGAACCCACTCAATGTAGGCCAGTATATCCGAAGCAGCGATTCTGATCTTCGGGGAAATGTTGCTGAACAACGCTTTGGTATTGGAGCCAAGTGCCTAGCCTCAGTAGTTAGTTCTCAAAATCATAAGTTATAAAAGCTAGTGGACGCACATCGAGGAACGTCCCACGCCAATCGGTTTTCAACGTTCTTTGATCAAAAACCATAGGAATCGCTAAAGCCTCACGAAAGGTCTCAATAATGGGATGTTGATTCCAAGGAATGATTCCTGTATTAACCGGCTGCCGAAGGAGCTGATACTGAAGAAGATTTACGCGGAAGTCAATGATTTCACGCATTGACATCTGCTCGAGGCGATTCTTCTATATAGAAGTTAGATTTAGGATAAGTAGAAAAGATACAGCGTACCGTCAACGTAGCAGCAGCATACGCAAGATCCGTTAAAAGAATGTAGTCCAGATGTGCCGGATTCTGAAACGGATTCTCCTGTTCCATCGAGACAGGCCATAGACGTAGCAATCGTGCCGCACTTGGAAGAATAGTGGCTAGCCAGTCCACGTCGTCAATAGAGGCTGCACCTTGAATGACGGCCTGGATAAAGATTGGCGAAATGCCTGGCGGAAGTGTCCTCATGCGAACCATCCACATCGCGATAAAGAGACCATATCCTTTGACCCGCGCCTTGAAAGCTTCAGTCACAGGCAAATCCACTCGTAGTACCTTTGCACCATGATCGGACTCGGTTTCGTCCCAATCATCGCTAGACAGTATGGCTTCTAAGATTGCTTGGAATATAGATCGCATAGGACCCCGCCACACACTTTGTTGTCTGAGAAGTAGTAAGTGAGTACAACTCAGTAGATGAGATGAGAAAGAAGCATCTCACACTGTGCAAGTGTCGTGACGATCTAAGAGCAGTTGACAAATCGGATCCCCGGCGTCCAAAGCAGGCGTAAACTCGCAGTATTTGAAAGATACATCTTGTGTGCCAGCAGATCGTGCCATGATATAGGCGTAAAGATCCTCTGCGCTTTCCCGAGCATTGGGAGAAGTGGTTAAATGCAGCTTCGGGAAGATTTTAATACCGTGTGTACCAGGGCCACCATACTGCAAGTCGTTGAGATTGGCCAGAACGTCAGACCAAAGCTCCGGAGCAGGGAACTTCAGCGTAGGGGTAGTCTAATATAATGTAAGATAAGAGTAAACTGAACAAAATAGGATACGAACTGAAGTCTGCGGCTGATCAAGGCGACGACGCTGGCGAGTACGGCGATCAGATTCTGGGCGACTAGATTCTGTGGTTGGCGCAGGCTAGAATTTTGTTAAAACTTTTTTTATATAGTATAAGGATAAACTCATACCTCGTAATCAGAATCATCACTTAGATCTCGCTGACTATGAGTTCGAGCATGACCTTGTACAGCGCCTCCACGTATAACACCTCCTGCAGTCCGTCCACGCATAGTGTTGCGGACTGTACCTCGGGGTGCTCCGCGTCCTCGTCCTCCACCTCCACGGACAGCAACTGCAGTAGACACACCCGTTGGTACTGTAACCGCTGTGGGGACAGTGATAGCAGAAAGCATCGAAGACGAAGAAGCAGCCTGTTCGCCTTGCGCGACATGATTTTGCGTAGCAGCAGGAGCAGGTCCAAGGGTGTTTGGATCACTCTAAATAATTATTTAGAGTATAATTGAAAAGGGATTGAATGATTCTAACCCATAACGTTGGAAACGGCGTTGGTCGCTTGCATTGCTCGGCACAAAGGTCGGGATCCCTGAAAGTCATAAACGCGCCTGTAGCATGGTCGCGGTAGTCCGGGTTGGGTTCCCACAAAACGCGATATGTATTGCATACATGTCCATTTTGTGATGGAAACCCGAACATAGGTGCTGATTAAGTATGTGTGAATATAGTGTGAATCAGAGAGAGCAAGCAACTCGCACCAATAAAAACCACGCGTCCCTTTTGAGGATGGAGAAGCAAAGGATCGGTAGTAAGTTTGAGAAGACCTGGAAGGTCAATTGTACCGGTTTGCTGTACGTCTGATGCCCACTTGAAACGACGAATAGAGTTGACGTCGGCATTGCGAGTACGTGTAGGTGCAAGGATTCCCCATAAAGCGCGGGGATCGTTAGGGATGTTGGAGGAGGGAAGAACAAGTTGAGTCGACGCTAAGAAAGTCTCGACCTGTTGTGATATAACCTGCCAAAGAACGGAGCGATCGGCGAGATTATTAGCGTCCTGGTCAAGGGTAACCGTTAGGTTCAAGCCTAGCTCTTCAGAGCGTTGAATGTATCCAGTTATTGTGGTTTGTGTGAGCTCGAGCGTTTTAGGAATAGTAACCGGGGGGAGAACAGGACCAAAAACATTTAAAACCATGTCTTGCAAATGTTCCTAAAGCACGATGAGTTTAGCGAAACTTTGAATGATATTATTAACATACCACGGGAATCCCAGTCCATACCATCAGGAGCTTAAGTGGGGGTGCCGAGGGTGGTGTCTGAGCAACGGAACGTGGGCCTGGAAATGCGGTTCTAGGTGTCCGTGGAGCACTTGCACCGCGAACACTGAAGGCTTGTGCAGCGGTACCGGAAGCGGCGAAGGCTTGTGCAGCAGTACCGGAAGTGCCGGAGATGCTGGAGTAATGTGCAACGCGACGGGCATTCGTGGTTTGTGCAGCGGCGGAGGTAGTAGCAAATTGACGTAAATTAGAGATGTTGGGGAAGGCCGCAGCTGGTATGGTGGCCACATTAGGACGAATGGACTGTGATAGTGATGGGGATAGAACTGTTCCGAGATTAGTTGGTGGCGTAGTAATTTGTTGAGTAGGAGTAGGAGTCGCCCTGAGAAATGGTCAAAACAGTTCTTAGAATAACAGAAAAGCAGACGTACAGTTCTGAATGGACCATGTATGGGCGCAGGCACGTTGGACGAGCACAGGGAGCTCGGAAGTCATGAGTGGGGGCTGGCTATAGCAACGTCAGCAATGAGCAGAGCAGGACGCGTTAGAAGCGCACCTTAACATAACCAGTACAATTAGTTGAGGCTACTCCGCCTCTGGGTGGAAGGGCAGGCTGAGAGAGATGTGCGGCTTGTGAATGTCCTGGGCCGCACCAGCAGAAGCCCTGCTGACGTGTTAGTATTCCAAAAGAGAAGACGAAACTAAAGACCTACTGGTGTATTTGGGTTCTCCATATAACCTGCACACCGCTCATCCTCCGGACAGTTGGTGCAGCCTGCCATGACAAGTAGGAGGTAGGATAGAAGAAGAAGAAGTAGAAGAATAAGAAGGAAAGTATAGAAAATGAGCGTCGCAGCGGCTTAAAAGCAGGCGGACAGAGGCCAGTGCCAAACAAACAAACTAGAACGTGGCCAGACGCCAGCCACAAATATGGTGTCTGCTATGAGTATTTGTCTTCAATCATGGCTAAATATCTGACCAGGATCGACCGTGAACGTGGAGACCGTGATCGTGAATGTGACAAGCCGGGATCGTGAATGTGACAACCCGTGATCGTGAGTGCATTCACGATCAATCATTTCTACGCGTGACCGGATCCTCCTACACATGCACATGAGTCTTGAGCACTTGCCAGCACCTCCAAGTACTTATGCTTAGCGTCAAGCAAGATATGGTTTATGCAAGAGTGCTGCTGGCACTTGCATACAACGGAGTCACATCACACCCTGACGTTTTGGATCGAGCAACACATACTCATGGCATTCATGCACCAAAACTACATGCCTAGAAAAAATTCACGCCATTCATGGATCTCACCATGGTGTGGGATTTTTGTCCAACAAGGACACCCGTAGGATGCCCACTTGATTTCCCTTTGAAACGCGCTCTCAGACCCGTTGTTATTCGCATTGAACACATGGATCTTTCAGTCGCGCTGACCGTGTCGCCACGCCGTCTCGGCGCCACTCTCAGTCGTCTCTCGCGCGGTCTATCTCGTGGCTTAGCTTTCTATGCCAACGTGGAGAGTGATAATCCCTCCCGTTGTTTAGTAATCGCATGCGCTGCCTTCCTTTGGATCGTATGGAGGAGCTCGCTGTGGAGCTGGCAAAGCGCGCTCATGGCGGGCCCATCGGTATTCGGTTCAACGTGAGCCAGCTCGGGTGACGCATTGATGGGGAGAACCTGTGCCCTGGGAAAGCGCACCATTGGTACGCGCATGCAGATAAGGTGACGCGATCACCGAGGAACCCTCCTTAATGGTTCTTGGTGTCCGTGTATTCGACTACCCATAGCCGTGTGAGTTGACCTATTTAAATCGCATACCTTCTTAGTACGGAACAGATTTGGCTCGTCGCACTGAACAATTTACTCCGCGTTGCTAAATGTCATGTCAGGAGATCATTATACAGTTGCCTATCTTATACGGATTCGTTGGTCCCCCTCGCGCGAATGAGTTCGCCTATTTCAGTCACATCTCTGACGGAACAGTGAACAAGGTGCTTCACAACGCCTGTATGACCTTGCTGTTGGGAGATCGCTATGCTTCCCTGGATTCGTTGGTCGCCCTACCTTAGTACCTAGGCTTCAAGGCGACGCGTCTCTTTGGAAAGAACGCGTTTTACTTGGCCCGGCTGCCCGTTGATAAGAGGTATACGACTTACGAGTCCTTGTATCGCTGGTCCCGGGCCTGATCATCTCACTCGAGCCCATCTACCATCGGGTGATTTACATAACACGGCGATGTAGTTCGTTGTCTCTGGTAAAACAGACATATACCTACATACTTACTAGGTTCATTCATTTATCAAATGATGAGCACGGGCTGAGTTGCGTTGGACACCGTCAGCCTACATTATACGCCTGTTCCTCTACGTTTATGGCTGGTCGTATATAAAGAGGCATACGCCCCGCCAGTCAGCAAATCAAAAACCATCATGTCGCCAACTTTCGAGGACTACGGGCTCACCGTCGCTGAAAAGCAGTCTTATATGGCCACACAGTTACATCCTCTCATTCTGCTCGCCTTTTGCCATGGAATTCACACCTGCATCTTCTTCATGGCCTTGTATTATATAAGTAGGTGACTTTCATCCTTGACCATTTCCTCATCTCAGATCAACTTCTGTAGTTGAGAGCTCTCAACCCAATCGGAAACGGATTATTCTCGCCAGCATCATCACCTTCTTATGGCTTGGCAATACTGTCATTTTGGGTTCAGAGTGGAAAGGCATTGATCAGATCTTCATTGCCCATGGGACGTCGTTAGATGTGGAGTTCAACTTTTCCCTTATCATCGAGCCATCACAGTTCTTCGCCATCAACATATTTCGGGCTCTTACCGTCCTCGTCGCAGACCTGATCTTGGTGTGTATATTTGCTAGTGCTCAAGTAATCCTGCACTGCTGACAGCTTGGGTTAGATTTGGCGCTGCTGGGTGTTGTACGGCGGAAGCTTGGTCGTTATTGCTGTACCCAGCCTTTGCGTGATCACTGAGATGAGTGAGTCCCATCCCTCTACAGGCTTGTTCTTCTGATAATTTGTGTGTAGTCAGTGCCTGCCTGGTCATTGTTTCCTTCTTTGCCAATACCTTCCTCATCGGTGACAGTCAAATAAATTGGTCACTCGTTTTTTACTCGATGACTGTGGCCACAAATAGCCTGTGCACCCTCCTCATTCTGTTTCGCATTGTGCGAGTCAGTGGCATTGGTGCCAGCCTCAAGACCTACCGTGGCATCATGGAGATTCTCATCGAATCGGCTGCTATGTATGCCATTGTCTACATAGCTCTGCTTGTCGCATATGCATACCAGTTCTACACTGGCGCAACAATCTTTACTGCCTACCCTTACCCTATGATGATATCGGACAGCGTCACCGTAAGTCCTCATCAGTTAGTATTAACCATACTGACTTGCGCCCGCAGGGTATCGCGCCCACGCTCATCATCCTCCGCGTCATGGCCGGTCAATCGCGTCCCAACGACTCATGGACGCGCCCCTCTCTCCCACACATGCGGAGCGATGTTCTCTCTACCACGGAGTCTTTGCGATTCGCTAGTGCGCCGAACCAGAATGGCATGCACACGACGACTACGGACACCGGCGGCGCCTCAGCGAATATCGATTTGGAGGCGCAGGCTCAAGAGATCATAGAAGAGAAACCTGATCAGGACGGGGGTGAAGATTACGCTGAAGCCGGTGCGCAGGCGTCTGGCCACAAGCTGTCTCAAGGCAGAGTTTGAGATGGTCAAAATGGCCGGTTGAAGAAGAACGGGTCGTGGTGTATGCGTTGGCGCGGTTCTGGCAACCAATGTTCCGTCCTTTATCTCTGAATACCTCAACTACTATTAGTTAGTCAAGTAATTACCGCCACACTCATTTTTCCGGAATGTTTGATACATTTTCGAGCCCTCGAGGTCGTACTGGCTCGAGCATTCAAGCGCCGCCGCGAGCGCTGTCACTTGTCTCTAGTGATTGACTTGTTTTAGCGCGGCCGAATATACCAACCACCATCATCCCAGTCTACAGTCAGAGAAGGAGGCTTTATCGTCCCTGCTTGTTCGAAGACTCTGACGCCACAATCAACTACGTTGAGAACCTGAAGTTGGATAACTCAGATCGTATTTCAACACCAGAGGCTCTCACTATTTGTACTGGAGTCCGAGTGATAAGACCTCCCGCCGCCTGAAATTCACCTCAACAGATGAACTACCACGGGAAACAGCCAGTCGAGACGACATCGTCACCGCAGATACGATCTACAAATTAATCAATATTGAAGATGGACGAGGAATATCGAAAGGACAAACCTTACGTCCCTTGTCATTACATGTCGACAACGACGGCGTCCACAAGTGTGCTTGAAACTGAAATTGAGGATAATATGCCCACCTTGATCCAGTCCCAGTCGTTGAGTGGATATCCAAAGTGTGGCGTCGTATTGATGCGTATCACAGCAGTTCTCCACGCGGTCACAGCATCGACAGCTACTCACTACTGTTCAGCCTAGTAGCGCAAGTTCGCCGTCGCCGTGTCCGCATTCGACCATAAATACGATCGAACGATGGCAGATGCAGATCGACATCAGTAACCATCAGCTGGTTCCAAACCTCGGCTCGTATGTATAGCAGACATAGCCTCCAGTTCCGTGTTGATTTTCTTTGCCGGCGAAGACGAGTCGACCAGAGGAGAAATGTGTGTCCAAGGATGTCCTCTTTTCCCCGGTATTGTCCATCGTAACGCGGTTCAAGTCATCCAGCTCACATCCAAAGTGTGGCGGGCCTATCCTTCTGTGGAGCAGCGAGTAGCTCGTCTCGCGAGGCCGCTGTGAGGGACAGAGGGAAAGCAAGAGAGAATTGGCGTACCAATCGCGTTGAAAATTCAAAAATGGATCTAATGTCAAAGCTGTTAGATTTTAAACCTCAATATAACGCGAATACACCTACGATGTTATGTACTGAAGTCGCTTCGGCGAGGAGAACAAGATATCATGTTCCTGAGTTTCAAACGTGGACCGTAAACCAACGCAAAGGCGAGTCTCGTAGGCCCCAAAGTGGTTGACAAGTTCCTAGATGGAGCTTCCCCGCACTGACAGAGAAATGTGGCAAGGCAGCAAACATGGTGGCTGCATCGGAGCAACATAGGAGCTGGCCCAGGGTAGGCCTGTAGGCAGATTCTCGTACACGTGGCCGTGTCGATCGTGAAAATTGCGCCCACCATGACACCCAAACCGTTCCCGACGAGCAACAAGCGGCTAGTATCTCGCCCCCAAGCGTGCGCGCTATATTCTCGTCGTCATCGACTCTCAGGATGTTCACGCTGTTAGTAAATGTCACTACTCTCTCCAGACTGCTTCCTATTGAGGTAGCCTATCACTTTCTAGAGGGCTTAACCTTTGGTAGTAATCTTTGGTCTCCTTGCGCGTTCACGATTTGCGCTTCCGCTCCATATGCAGCATTGCAAGCACGCCTCCTTATCAATTTTTCACCTTTTTACTCTGGAGACGCGCTTTCCGACGCGTTGTTATTCAGATGACAATGTAGCACATGAAGCAATGTCTGTATGTACCCATCCCAGTCCCTGACACGCTGGACAGGATTGCTGACGCGTGAAAGTCCTGACAGATGCCACAGTGGAGGTTTTCCTTTCTCGCCCAGTCCATTCTTTCAGCACAATGTCTCGAATCGGATATCGGCGACCCAGGCGACATCCAGCAATGTCATTTCGTGTTCAATCCGTAAGTGTCTCATTCTTATCTTCCTACAGTCTATTCACCCGACTCAGAAGCTTGGCTGGCGAGGTCACATTCGCCGCCACGTCTCCGCGCTCTATGTTCAACGCTCTACGTTCACCAAGGAAACCCTTATAATGGCAAGTCACTTTCTTCCTAATTTTTTGGCCTTCAACTCTGAGTTGAATTTCGGCCTATTCCCCTGAGAATTTACTTGACCAGCGAGGTCACAGTATCACTTCATGTGTAGCTCGACATTGACAGATATTTGACAGAACGGGGACATCTCACTGCTTTTTGACTGCTTTGAGTTGGTATGAATCTGATTATTATTATAGGTCTCGGAACGTGGTTCCGATGTGTGCCTGGCCCGCATGTGGTTGCACTGCCGAATCATGTCTAACTATCACGTCCTAACGGCGCCTCCTGTTAAGAGGCGCCCAGTCATACCTGTCTCCCAATACCACCATGGTCGAGTCTTTCGGCGAGTATGCCTCGCCAACGGATACCATCGCTGCGATCCTCGGCACCTACCCGTTCTCTATTGGCCTCTTTCGTGAATTGATACAGAACTCGGATGATGCGAAAGCAACAAAGCAGGTGCGATTGACTGTAGTTTTTGATGAAGCTGCTGTTGAATAGCTGTTGCAGATATTTGTACTCGATGCACGAACGCATCCCAAGGATTCGTTGTTTCATGACAACCTGGCTGATGCTCAGGGTCCCTCCTTACTCGCGTATAACGACGCGTTGTTTTCGCACGAAGACTGGGAGGCGCTGCAGAGTATACATAGGTCATCCAAGAAGACCGATACATCGAAGATCGGAAAGTACGGGATTGGGTTTCGGTCGTGTTATCACGTATGTGCTCCTCGTCGGGCCCGACTATCTACTCACATCGGTGGTATAGGTTACAGACACCCCGCAGATTCTCTCTGGGTCGTCGCTGGCCATCTTGGACCCACAGCACATCTTCTCCGAATCTGGCGGCGCCAAGTTCGATGTCAACGCCTATTCTAATCATCGAGCCACATTCGACTTTTTCCAAGCCGGTGGTTCAATCATCAGACTTCCGCTCCGGCGCAAGCCCTCCGTCATCAGCAAGCAGGTCGTTACACCCCAAGAGGTGCAAACCCTCTTTGCCGACTTCATCCGCGAGGAACTGGACGTTGCATTGCTCTTCCTTAAACATGTTAAGAGAATAGAGATATGGGCTATTGACGAGGCAGGGAACCGTTCGTATCTTGCGCGCGCCTCCATATCCAAGACACCCAATGAATCCTCCTTTATTGCACACGTCGAGATCGACGCGGTATCTTCAAAGGATTGGAGAATCTTTCAATCATCTTTCTCGCAGGCGGATGCCGTGACCTCGATGGAGCGCCGACTTGGGAGGGATGTGCGTCAATTGTTGGAGAAGCATAAGCTTTTCCCAACAATCGCAATCGCTGTACCGCTGAATGGCGAAGAAGCAGTGACTGGGCGGCTGTTTACCTATCTCCCGCTTCCCATCCGAACTGGCTTTCCGTGTCATGTACACGGTCTCTTCGCCCTCACACAGTCCAGACAGAATCTTTCCAACAAGAGCGAAGTTGGCATTGTGCGTGGTAGTGACGACAGGTAAGTTAATCCTTGTGAATATGAAGTGGCGCGACTAAGACTGCCATTCAGCGTTCTTATCGAATGGAATCAGATGCTGTTCGACGAGTATCTGCCAAGGACATGGGCTGCTCTATTCCCGATCCTCATCGAGTCCGACGGATTTAGTGCTCAGCGCCTCTACAGCGTTTGGCCGCCCCGTCAATCGCATGTCGACACGGGGGATAGTCTTTACTGGGAGAATCTTCCAGCCAGCGTTCTCTCTGCCGTGGTAGCGGCGAAAGCCGCCGTATGGCCCCTCATACCACCGAGTCACAGCACAGGTTCAACCTTCCGGACTATCTACGCTGTACGCGTCGCGTCAAATTCGATCGATTCCAAGGCTGTGCAGGCTATGGCTGACGCTGGGGTATCGATTGCCCAGCCACCAGCGTATATCCAGGACATGATGGACGATCTCAAAGTGCTATATCTGGCGCTTGTTCCGCACACAGCCCATGCGGTGTTACTGGTAAGCTTTGAATGACTTTGTTCTGGTATCGCAAGGGTACTCATAGAAAATTGAATTCAAGGAACACATACCCGCTATCCAGGATATGAATCAGACGGCGTGTCTGGCTATTTTGGAATTTCTGCTGTCCTCGGCCGATCTGACCTGTGTCTTGGATCTGCCTATTATACCGCTGGTTAATCGCCAACTCGTTCCGCTTGAGAAAGCGACGGCAAGCGGGAACCGATACACGCTTCTGGATTCAGATGCGCAAAGCCTGTTTGGGCAATTCGACGGACAGGCGGTGTCGTTGAAGATGATGAGCCCTCTAACGCAAAGCCTTTTCGTCAAGGACGGTCCATCGGTTCTGAACGTTAATCTTTTGGGGCCGGAGCAAGTCGTTCAGTATCTCAAGAAGTCGCCGTTTGGGCTGGACTTTTCCGTATCGCGCCAGATGTCGTCGGTCAACGAAGTGATCATACTTTGGCTGTCCAAGTTTTGGAATTGGGCGGGCACCTGGACTGAGCATAAGGATTCCCTCATGCCAATGATTAGCGGGTTCCATCTCTTGCCGTCGCGGACGACGCAGTTGGTGTCTATGGAAGAGGGAATTTTTGTCCCCGACAATCTTGAGCCGTACTTGGTCCCGGTGTTACAGGAACTGGGCATCAGTTTTCTGCACCAGCTGTTTAGTCAGGCAGCTCGAGATGCAGTCAAGACGTTTCCCGGAGCCTTGCGCTTTCCGGGTCAGGATATCCACGCTGTCCTCGACCGCTTGGTCATTCCTTACGAGTTCCGTCTGGATAAAGAGCGTTCGGATATGCTGCGTAACTTTGTTGTTCAGTCCGTGCTTGACTTTTGCCGTGTCAACCGCTTGGACGACAATCAGCAGCGCGCGTTGAGATCGCTTCCCATCTTTCCTACTCTCCTCGCGTCCCCGAATCTGGTGAAACCGGAAAAGACAACGTCTCGCCTGTTCAATTTTCAGAGCAAGGCTCTCAAGACGAATACGATCAAGACTGTTGGACCTATCCCTATCAGTAATACAGTGTACGGCGTTACCCCGTCAACGTCTGCGCTTCTTCCACTCGCACACGACATCACGTTTCTCGACGGGTCAAATATCGATCTCGTCCTCCTCCTCCACCTTCAGCCCGAGAACAATGTTCCTCTTTCCGAAGTCGATGTCGTAGGGCTCGCG